>JARVGP010000006.1:0-121076 GCA_029876185.1 Mansonella ozzardi | reverse complement strand
AAAAAAAAAAAAAAAAAAAAAAAACTAAACTGATAATGAACGATGAAAGAAATGAGATTTGTTGCTGATAGCATTATTTGAAACTTGGCTTCTCCCTTGCATATTCCGCATTACCGCATGTACTATCTGATCGAAAGAACACCGTATTGACCACAGGTAAATATTGCCATCCAAAATGATAACATTGTGTAATTCTCATGCCTTATTTTGTGGTACGATTTGAATTCGAAGCGTATCAGGACAAGAATAGCTAAATAATTCAACAAACATCCGTTACATTATTAGTGTTAAAAAAAAAAAAAAAAAAAACCTATGAAAAATAATGTATCTAATTGATATTCTCACAAAAAAGATTTACAGAAATGCCTCAGTTAGGTCTAAAAAGTCACAGGCTCAGTCATATAAGCAATCTACATGCTTTACAGTTAAACAAATACAATAAAATTCATGTTATAATAGATAAGACAGATACAACTGGGCAAATTCAATTTTCAATTTTAAATAGAAAGTATGCGAATTTCATCTGCTCAACTTGTACACAAGAAACTTTTCCGACAGTACTACCAGAGGTACATTTTTCAATAAGGATTGTCTGAGATTGAGAATAACAACAAACATCGTTATCCAAAACTTTGCTAATAATTTCGCGATAATTACCAGTTTAATTAGTCTGCTGACCCGTCTTGTTTCTTTTTTCTTTCTTATTTACTAGAAAATGAATTGTGCTTGCAAATTAGCGATTTATCGATGGAATGTTGCGATAATTGCATGTGTCTTTTAGGAAATGTTGCAAAATTTGCACTTTTTGTTTTCATTTTGTCGTTCCAAACGAGAATCATCAGAATAGTGTGGTGCTGGCAGCATCAGTGTAGTGGCAATCAGAACCTCAGCAATGCCATCCGTTGTTGTTGTTTTTTTATTTGCAATAAAAGATTTTAGTAGTTGACCTTAATTTCAACCAAACGTTATTTTTAATTTAAGCTTTGATTGTTCTATTTTTGCAATTTGAAGTTAAATACTAGCTAGCTATTCACGATATTAATTAATCTCTTTGAATAGCAATAAAACAATTATGATAAAAAACTGATATCATTGCATGAAATTTCATTGTCAGCTTTTGTACAGAATAATTATCATATTTATTATCTGATTGAAAAGTTTACAAGTAATATGATATGGCAGATTAAATAAAAATTTCCATTTATTATATCAGTTGAGAGAGCTTAATTTTTGCAGCGAGAACATGGATATCTTAAATGAGTCATTATCGAGATTGTGTACTTATTCAATACCAAATTTCAACTTCTCTACTTAAATATTTGCACCTCGAAAATTCATATGAGGCCTTTAAAAACCATTTTGTCTTTTACCAAGAATTAAGCTTATTTAAGTTTGTACTATTGATTTTTTCTGCTTTTTAAGAATCTTAAACACTTTTATTAAAACAACATTTCAACGCATCGTAAATGGTATTATGCAATTAGCGGAATTTCAAGTCAACTGATTGATACAATAAAACGTTTGCATTTACGTTGATAATTGTTTTACGCAATTAATCTAATAACTGCGTTCCTTGATGACAATTATATGGATAGAAAGCAAAATCACTGATGATGAATTATGACTGTCATAGTGTAATCAGAATGATGCAACATCCATCTTATAGGTGTAAAACCATTTCAGCAGCATCACTCTTTAGAGTCTCTCTTTCTCTTTAAGCAATTACTGTTTAAGCACTATGTGCTTTCCTAAATTCTCTAAAGCTTGAGAAACATTTGCTTATCGTATTTTACAGCACATTTGAAGTTTTGATGTTATTTTCCAAAATTTTAAATAAGCGTATGTTCTCATTAATTTCGTTGAAGAATGACCACCATGAATGCCTCATTTACGAATGGACAATGAATCAGACCATCACTAATTTGATTACAATTAGAAAGAATTTTTGTCGTCAAATTTGTCGATTATTTCAATCGCTTTTTCAGCATCATTGAATCTATGCTTCATTGAAATAAATTATAAATGCTCGGCAATCAAGATTATTTATAGTTTAATAACGGTCAAAATAGATCAAGATTTTATTCCTTTTGGGATTGTGGACATTTATTGCAATATTTATTTGGCAAGTTGTCTTGTTTATTAAATCATAGTCTATTTTCAATTTTCTGGAACTTTCTAAAACAGCAAGTTTCATTTTCCATTTCAATATATTCAACATTTTCTGAGTGGTAAGGCTAGAGTGATGAGCAAGGTAACCATTAATAAATGAGTCTTATTAAAGCGCAATAGCTTAGCCAATTCCTGATAATAGGAATCGCAATAAACTAAAAAACATAGAGCATTCGATCAGAATTAATCGAGTTATCGATGTTATCACAATTGTTGTGTTAAAGCTTTTTATCACAATTTGAAATACTTCTTTCATTGGTCATTTTTTCATTGGTAGTTAGTATAAATGGATTTAGTTTCATATGTTAGAGCATGAAGATATAAAATGCATTTCTTTTAAGAGTAAGGCTTTTAAACTTGAACATGGCTAATTAACTCCAAGTTATCATATGTAATGCAAAGTCAAAATTTTGTAAATTTGGCAAAAGTTAGGACATAGAAATTAGCTCACAACAAATTTAAATTTTGTTTATTCGTTGACATCGCTTTCATTTTTAGCTTTAAATGAGATGATTATTATAATCAAAAACAATGCTCGCAAAAAAAAAGTTGAATATTTACTGTTTGCTTTTATTTCACTCAGTAATGGCTGAAAATTTCATTATCGACTGCAATAATAAGCAAAGCTAAAGATTTTGAAAATTTCTCAAGCAAGCATAGAGTCTTCTTAAATTATTTCATGAAAAAGACTTTAAAATCTTTTGTCAAAAATCTAATTTAACAAATTATAAAAAAAATGAATCATTCAATCAGTGATTTTTCACAGCAAAATTTAAGTAATGCATTACATTTTTCACTTTGTCATTATTCATTTCACGTATGACTTCACTAATTACCCGTTAATCTAATAGATACATTAGAACAGTCCCAATGAATAAAAGAATGGAACAGCGAATTAATTGCCACCAATATATACTCGCTTATTGTGAATAATGCGTATGCTGAAATGCATTAGGGAATCACTAAATGAGATAATTCATTACTTACAGCTGTTGATCTGATCTGACCTCTAGCAGTAAATTATTAGTTCTTTTATTTTATTTTCTAATACAATTCTTTGCATTAGTTTTTCATAATAGTGCGCATGAAAGATGATAAATATTTGCTGGAATTTCAATTAGAAGAATCTATGTTTTTCAGCAATAGTCAAACAAGAACTTGCGAAATAAATGAGCTGAAACAAATTGAAGCTAAATTATGAAGCTAACTTATATTCATTTGAACAGTTGATTGAATCAAATGAAATTGAGTATTTAATTAATTATTTAAATTAAATTTGTTTAAACAGTTGGATAGATTTGTAATTTTTAAATAAAGTTTATATTTAATTAAGACATTTCTGAAATATTTTTTTCCTAACCGCAATCATCTATAAGGATTCTCAAAGGAAAAATAAAAATCAGTGCCTAATGAAATTGAAAAAAAATAAGCAAACAGTCAAAATTCTGATTTGTCGATTAAATAAAATAAAGTAAAACGAACTGAATTGATGGCATTTAGCGACTGCATAGATATAAGTATACGTCATCAAAACGGATAATGTAAGTGCAGTAGCACAAAGCACCAATTTTAGATGAAATAACCAGCTAAGCTGCAATTCAATCCAATTCAATCAAATGAATAGCAAGGAATTAGTATGATTTGAAAATTACTTGCATTCGCATCTTACTAATTAGTTTTCAGTATACTTGTCGGCAGAATTTCAAGCTAGATTTCTACATCGAAGATTTCCCGCGATATCGTTAAAAATTTACATTTAGCTGATTACTTCATCATTTCCCTTATTTTTGATAAATTTCATTGAATAAGAAGTTTACTTACATCTTCGGAACTTCTGCTCTCACCGGAAAGGAAATGAAGTAGAATTGAAGTACACATATTGAAACAGAGTGTTATGAGCCATACGCCGAATGCCGTTGCATGAATAGCTGTTTAAAGATTTTTTTAAAATTTTGAATCATTCAAATTTTGAGTCATTCAAGAATCATTTATATTTCTCTCAAATGATTTCTCTATCGTTAACTGTTTATCGGAGCCTATTTTATATATAAATTAATATTTTATATAAATTAATTTATTTTATCTTCAGCTTTAATGACAAAGCGATTGAAATAAACAATTAAATGGAATGAACTTTGAGGTTTTCTAAAAAAATGCTGCTTAAAGCGCCGCTTTAATTTAATGTCAAGCAGCTTCAATTACTAAAGTTTTTAAACATTATGTATGAACACACTTGAAAATTTTAATTGTTCTTTAAAATATTCCAGTTGCTTCAAAAACTTTTGCAATCAGAAAATGTCCATGAAAGTCATTTATCATTTAAATATATATGACAACCATTTTTCTGTTTCTTAATAGTCATTTTAAACGAATTATTTTAAAAGAAAAAAGACTTACAGTAGTACGAAACAACGTCGAATATTGTTATGATTACAAGCGCAAGTGGCTCCAAAAACAACGTAAACATGAGAGATTGATTCAGGAATTTGTACCAATTGGTTGCTGCATATGTTGAATGACTCCTTTTGTAGAGGTAATTGTAGAACTATAATTGCGTTACTTCTATCAAACTTTAAACTCCAATGTCAAAAGCATTTTTAAAAAACTTTTTAAAATGTCGGTGATTATTCTTCTTTTCCAGTTATTACTAATAAGTGCTTAATTGTCTTTTTTAAAATTGCCACCAGCAAAAAGAGAAGAAAAACTGCAATATAAAAGTTGACGAAGGATACATCAATCAAATTTAGACCCTGAACCAAAGAATACCGAAGTAATTTCATTTTAGTATAAAAAAATTAGTGTCATTTTAACTTACGAAAGGATACATTAATCTAGCAGGAAAATTCATGAACATCAAACAAAGCCATACTGTTCGAGTTGGTTCCCAGATACCAATGATATAACTTATTGGTACTGTAACACTAAAATTGCAAAAAAGACATTTTTTAACGTTCCAAAATGTCGAAATGAATTTTCTAAACTAGCGATGATATAAAACTAATTTAAAATATTATTGAAGTTTTTCGAAGCTAAAATAATTGAAAAATTATACAGAAAATTTGTAGTACTTGAGAGTGTCCGGACAAATAGGAACGATGAACTTCTCGACTCGATGAAATTGGAAAACATAGACATATGCAATACACATAAAACATCCAATACCGGGAAGTGAAGCTCCAAAAATGGCAAGTAGTGTTCGATTTATTAACAGAATTTCCACCGGTGACGCATCACTACTTTTTGACATCTCTTCAATAATTCAGCAATAATTTTCGAAATCATCATACTATGATAATTATTACGCTATGATATTATACAAATGGAAGATTGTAGTGAAATTCGTTTATATAAAGATCTTGGATTCTCCAAAAAAATTTTTTTTCTATGAATAAAGTATAAGAGGAATCATAAGATCAGGAATTGCAAAAATATATCTAATCACGAGTAACAGTATATCTCTAGTACTTAAACTTTGCTTACCTACTTTTCTGACGCAAAAACATTACTTGTGCAAAAGTAATAACAATGAAAAGTAATGCTAGTCTTTTTTATATTTCTGAAAACATTGTCGCATCAAACTATCGTCGTAATTACATCAAAAAACCAGTTGTATTAATAAGAATTTGAAACAATGTGACACTGAAGAGCTTCATTTGTCCATTATAAATGAAGGAAAAGAACCTGTTTTAACCTATAACTTTTAACGTATTATTTATTCATTTCACTCATACTATTTCGTATTTTTTCCACAAACAACACCCAAAACCTCTACAACTCATCATTTTTGAATTATGAACTTTATACTGTGTATTAACAATATGCTCTGTGCGTCAATCTCTTTGCGCCATATTATTTCTCTTTTAAAAATGAAAGTTAATCTATGCAATGTGACATTGAAATATGAATAATGATAAGCTACTATAGCTCAATTTGAATATTTTAGCACACAATAAATAATCATTCTGATCAGGAATCAATGAAATATGGTAAAAGTTGTTAGATCAGAAAATGAATAGAACACAATAAGCGAAAATGATACTGCCATTGCATTCTGTGATATTTTTCGGTTAATCTCGGTCCACCACTGATCCAGTATTAAAATTTGTATTTAAGTATTCTATAAAATACTTTTACTTTTTTCTAAATCCGAAATTTTGAAGAGCGATAAAGTTTAATGCAATGGTTTTCAACATAGTAAAAAATAAAATGTGGACACTTAAGGCGACGGCGAGGCGAGGAGAAAACAAAGGAGCTGTTTTTTTTTTTTAAATAATACGTTAAAAGTTTCAATTAAAGTTTATTTTTTAGTTAGCAGGACTTACTATTGTTGAGTTATGTAAATCCTGCAGATAAAAAAGACAAAAGAACTCATGATCAAGGAAAATTGGCAACCACCAACTAAAAATCTAAAGTATTTTTTTGAAGATTCCGAAAATAGTACTTTAAGGGTTACGAGACTGAATATTAAACCTGTACAAATTCGAGGTTAAGTTTTAAAACCTGGTACAATTTGGAGATTAAATACTTGACCTGATGTAAGTTCGATCATTTTACTCTCAAAATTTTTCTTCATCACCGCTTACAATATGCTTAATGGATGAAACTACTTTCTTCACTTACTGATAGATCGAACAGTTCAGAAATTTTCATGCATTAATTAATATTTGAATGAGAAATTCATCAAACTGGAAAATCTATCATATGGGGCTTAGATATTTCACTATCTTTGCAGAAAAGAAAATTTCCCATTATTCTAGACTGCTTTGTTCGGATAACAGAAGTGATTGTAAGACAATTTGTAATATTTGTTTCTGATTGAAATTTTTACATTAAACAAAAATTGCTGCTGGGGCAAGCGATGAAATGAGATTTACAAGCATTTTTAGCTTTGCAACATTCTTGCAAAAAATTTTGCTTTTAAATGTCTTGCAGTAGGCACGTTAGGTTCTGAGACGAGATCACGTGAAACATCGTCCATTTTTTTATTTATACAGCAACATATATGACAAACAGCTGCTTATCGAGATTAATAAAATTAAAACTAAAATTTGCCTTCATTGTTATCTGACTCTTATTGGGTTATAAGTACGCGAATATGAATCATGAAATGAAAGTGAGACGGATTTTCAAATTACATTTATTTCTCGTTTATTTTCAGATTCATATCATCAAACTTCTGGCCCAAAAAAAAAAAAATTAGAATGCTGGCATCGATAATATGCATAAATTTTCAGTGTTGCATGATTGATTTATCGTTTGAAATTTTTAATATGAAATATCGAGAGTAAAGTTTAGAATAAAGTTAAATAAAACACATTATTTCGTATAAAACTGAATAACTGATGACTGAAACCCGAAAATGATTCACTTGAAACATTTATTGAAGCGTTGTACACAAAGATTGTTAAACTTTATTGCTCAGGTAGTCTGATGAATGCGTAGTTAACTGCACGTATTGAATGAAATAAACTTTTTTCTCTACTCCTAATGCAAAAGCTGTTGTTATGTTCTTTATCAAGTATGCCAAACAATTCTAAAGCTATAGCAGCTGTTCTTATGTTCTTTATCATATCACTAAGATTATGTCAAATAAAAAAGAACTCGTCTCACTTCTTTCAGTACACACTTTTACTATTTTATAGCTCAAAGCGTTGAATGGATTATTTTTTTTTAAATTTTATTTTTAATCATCAATTGTTATTATTGGTATATTCATTAAACATATATGTGTGAATAGAAATTAAATACTACTTCTTGTTATCATTCACTCACTGCAAAGTGAAAACAGTGTTGAGGGATGAAAGAAGCATGCTACTTGGAAACTTTAGACAAGTTAATCTTGGCTATCCGAATTCATCAGGAATCTAAACTATGAGTGAATTATTAAAATTATTTAAGTTACATTAACTTGATGATTACAGCATAAGGTGTTTTTTTACTGCCTGTGCATGTATATCTTCTATCTGACCTGTTAGCATTGCTAGTTCGTAGCAATCCCAGGTACATTCTTCTGTTCAATAAATTATTCTTTATGATATATACTTCGTAATTTTTCATTTAATTTGAAACATTAAAAAAAATTACTTGTAAATATAAATTTTGATTTTTGGCACAACTTTCCTAATTTTGCCTTTTTATTTTCTATGAGAAACTTTCGTTCCAGTTAACGCACAAAAAAAAAAAATTTTGTGAATATATTCTCAATTTATTTCGTTTTTTTCATTTTGATTTTTAATTTTTATTGGGATTTTACCCGAAATGAATTGCTCTGATTTCTTTGTCCAATTACTTTAATCACTTCAGCGCAACTGATAACAAATGACGTTTATGGACAATGAATATTTTGTTATAATTAATTTCAGTGAAAAACCATGAGTCTTGCACCATTTTTCGATAAAGCACCTTCAATAATTAATAAGCCTGACGGTAGTGTATTGTTCGAATGCATGTGTAATGCAAATCCTGAACCAACAATACAGTGGTTTTTCAAGGTAACCCTCGGGAACAGGATTTAGGCTTTTCATCTTCTTCAATATTAGCCTGTATTTTTTTATTATTCTAACAATAACAAAGGCAGAAAATTTCTGGTGATTACATTGAAACTTAAAATCTGTTATAATTTTAATCGGTTCATTACAGGATAAAGAATTAAGCGGTGATCGATATACGATGAAAACAAAAAAAATGGTTGGGAAGTGGACATGTACAATGACAATGAAGGTAATGTTTTATGTATGTCTTTCAAAGAACTGTTGCGTACAAATCTTTGAAATATCGAAAAAAATGATGAAATTGTAAAGTATCTTTTAATATTTAGGTATCAATACTCTTTAAAGAACACATTATGTGTTCGAAACAATGACGATAGATGGACAAGTTTTACTTGTCTAAAAAAATAAACAAAAAAGAGATTTACACGTTTCAATTCAATTCTAAGGAGGATATAGAAACTTCAAAACTGCAAAGACTTCAATATAAATTCAGTCTATATTTTCCTGGGATAAATTTTAGAAAAAAGTATAATAATATTTTACATTTTAACCTAATAAGCTTAAGATTTATTTTAGAATCCAACATTACAAGATCAAGGAGTGTATAAAGTCGTAGCGACAAATAAGAATGGTACTCATTCAGTGGAACAGCATTATGTGCTATCATGTACTGCTAATGAAGTTTTCAAAACACAGTAATTACTAATATTATATTTACTCAATTTGCTCTTCAATGTAGCTTTTATTAAATCTTGAATGATTTAAAGTAGAAAAAATAGACATAAATAAATTAAAAAGGAAATGAAGCAAACAGAAAAAGCAAAATATGCCAATTTTTTTTAAACTTTAAAGAGCAGATGAGGAATGGTAATTAACAGTTTTTAAAAAGTATATGAAGAAAGTTCCTTCGTATTGGATCAATAGTAATTTATAAAGATTTAATTAAATAAGAGAAATTCTATACACTATCGAAGATCTCTCAATAGGACAATCATCGATCTGGCCGAAGCATATGACACCAATTACGATAATCTAACTTCAATTACCTTACTGCCACTAATTGAGATAACTTCAACTATCTTACTATCATAATTGAGATAACTTCAACTATCTTACTATCACTAATTCAGATAAATTCAAATTGAGATAACTTCAATTACCTTACTATCATTAATTCAGATAGACTAATTCAGATAGTAACCGATCATAATTTTCAACATTTCCAAGAATTTATCGCTATAAATAAAAACAATATAGGCTTATCCGTAATTGCAATAATTAGACAGACTTACAGTTTGCAGAAATAATTGCTATGATAAAAGATATTCGCCTCTTTTGACGTAAATAATACGTCAAAAATAATACATGTAAATCGTTTAATTTAAGTTAAATGTTCAAGTGAACGGCATGTCTTCTTTTTCAAAGTAGTAACCTGGTATGTCCATCAATAGAATCAATAATGTTGCAAAAACAATTAATTACATAAGTATATAGTTAATGCAACCATAGAAACGTTAATGGACAGATGAAATGAAAGAAGACTGAATGTTGACTTATTTCACGCTTAAATACTCGAAAACGATTCCAGGGAGTAAGAAGGCAGAACAGCAATGCCATTTTTTGATAATTTTTATCATGATTAATCACTGGAGCTGGTAGACAACACAAAGGCAATGGGGTGTGTGACGCTGATGTCGTGGCAAATTACAATTTTTTATGTATAATTAATTTTATGAGATTGAGACTTGTGTATTAGAAGGCCAGCAATTGCATAAATTCCTGCGTCCTCATAAAATTATAAAATAAAAATTTCATAATTTTGCTATTGCTCCTATTACAAAATTCAATGCTTTTTTGGTTTTGCATATAAGTCTTTGCAAAGGAAATTTCTACCAGCCAAGTTTAATCTTTAAATTTTGAAAATTTCCACAAATTTATATATTTTAAAAGAAAGATCAGTTAACTTATTTAGAAAATTGTCGTATTTACCTTATTTTAAGGATTCGCACCAATTCTTTTTTCGATAGGTTCTCGAATTCTTAGGAATTAATGAAAGCATAATTATTTTTATTGAATTTCATTTTGACTTTTTTTAAAATTCACTTTCACTTTGTCTAGAAAATTAAAGATTAGAGTATGGTTTAAGCAAGAATATGATGAACGGATGAAGCAGAGATTATATTAAGTAAATTAAAAAAATACGTAGATCTCTTCAATCATAATTAAACCATTAGGATAAAGTAGTGATAATAGTTATGGAAAAAAGTGACGATCTTTGAACCACCGTTTATTTAGTATATTTCAACTATTACAATATCACTGGAATGGAAATGTAAGCAATGTAAATCGAAAAAATTAGTTTTACGGCACTATAATCTGCCATATTCGAATTATTACTAAGAAATATTTGTCAAAAGTTAAGTTATTGTATTCTAGTTGTTATTGAACTAAGAAAAGTTGTCAAAAATCTTTCAAGAATTAGTAGCTTCCTTATCTAGTATTATTTATCCATAAGAATCGTGCACAATTTTCTTTCCTCTGATTGCAATCCTATTTGTAAAAAATGCTTTCTCTATGTCAGCAATTATTACAAGTTTCATCATCCAAAAAGATTTTTTGAGAAGAGATTAATCCGGTGATGGCATCACTTTCATCCTTTCGAATGCTGCTTTTTCCAGTTTCTCTCCATGATTTGGATGTGAAATTCTTATTAGTTCATATGCCCGTTGTCGCATATTTTTGCCCCATAATTGAGCTATACCGTATTCAGTGACCACATAATGTACATGAGCCCGTGATGTTACTACTCCCGCTCCCTGTAAAATTGCTATATGACAATTGAAAAAAAAAAAAAAAAATTACTTATTGATTTCTTTCTTCTCACTTCAATGACACATAAAAATAGGTAATTCTTGATACTTTATTGAGATAAGGAACAATTTTCGATTCGCCATTTTTCGTTGAAGATGGAAGAGCAATAATGGGTTTTCCAAGGCCATCGACGCTAAGCGCAGCACCACGAATAAAATCTACTTGCCCACCAAAACCAGAAAGAAATCGAGACCCGACAGAATCAGAAACAACTGTAAATTAAGGGATTTACATAGCTACTTTTAGGAGTTTCAAACAGATATATATAGAAGTTATGAGTTGACTAACTGATTTCTTAGGATTACAGTCATTTGGAAAAGATCTATTCAATTTTGTATCTAACTTATTAAGTAAAAAATTTGCAAGGCTCTGAAATTCATTTTTTCATTTTTTTTTTTTTTTTTTTTACAAATTAGTGAAGAAAATCATAACAAAATGAAATAGTTAAAACAATGATAACCTTGGCCCGTAAGATCAATCTCTACCGCTGAGTTTATTGCAGTCATTTTTGGCAAAGTTTTTATGACCGCTGGATCATTTACCCAAGCAACATCACCAAAAAATACGAAAGGGTTATCATGCAGAAAGGAATACAATTTCTTTGAACCATAAACAAACGAAACCACCATCTGTAGTGATCATTTGACATTTGTAAACTTAAGTGAGCAAACTAAAAAAATGATCGTAACCAGAAAAAGTAGGAAATGATTCTTAGTCCAGTTAAATAAAAGAAAAACTGACTTTTCCTGGATGAAGAGTTTTTTTAGCATTAGTTATAGCATTACATTCAACAAGTTTCAAAACACCATCTGAGAACATTTCTGTATGTATTCCAAGATCTTTATGATTACTCAGTGCATTTAAAGCAGCATCCGGCACAGCACCGATTCCTAAAGCAATTTTTCGGATATATCACATCTGTTTATCTTTAGCTCAATTTAAACGGGTATTAATTTGCTAAACAATAACAAACATATTTTAAGTATTATAGAAGTCTGAAAAAAAAAAGGAAGAAGACGAAGTGAAAATGTCACTTTGATGTATCAAAAAGATGGTACAAATAATTCGATGGTATGACTAAATTGGGAAATCGGGACAATTACGGTCAGCGCTTCAGCAATATTAATCATATCTAAAATTTACTAAGTTTCTGTGCCTAATAAAGATGATATGACACAATAAGATGATATAATAAAAGCCCAAATATTGAAAAAGTGAAAAAATGACTAATTCTTTTAAAGAATAGATAAACAAATTGTTTATTGGTATAAATGCAAGAATTTGTTGATGAATTAAGGAAAGCCAACAGACCCATTTGAAGCGTAGCACCATTGGCAACTAATTCCTTGGCAATTAATTCACCAATTTTTTTTTCCACTTCCGATATCTTTACATTAAATTTACGTTCATAAAGCGGGAAATCATTTTCAATCATAAAATCAATGTGACTTTCATGGATCACTGTATCACCAAACGTGCGAGGCATATTTTTGTTACAAACTGCTAAAAGCAAACATTTCCATATAAAAACCAGTTCAAAATCACTGAGATTTTGTCATAGATTGAAAAAATTTTTACATCAATGAATTTGATCGAAAAAACCACAGTAAGAAACAATAGGTAATAGTCTTTCCTTCAAAATAAGCGTAACTAACGCGGCATTTGAATGAATCATTTCTGATATTTCGTGGCAAATACAAATATTAAATATAAAACAAACCTATAACGACATCTGCTAAAGTTACTGCAGCACGAGTGGAGTCGGCACCGGTACCTAGTGAACAAAAACCATTAGAATCAGACGGTGAGACCTGAAAAAACTACCAGTTCAAAATCAATAAGATTTTTCCATAGGTTAAAAAACTTTTTGCATCAATTAATTTGATCGAAGAAATCACAGTAAGAAACAATAAGTGATAAATGACTTCCTTCAAACTAACCGTAACTAACGCGGCGTTTAGATGAATCATTCCTGATCGAAACAATAGCGGAATTTCATGTAGAAAAATTGAATTGAAATCGGCTATTCCTAAAATTATTTATATAAATATAATATAATTATTAAATTGAACTAACTAAAGATAAGAAAACTTACCATTATTAACAGCGCTCCTCAAGTTATGCCCAGTGAACAAAGAATTGGAACGGATACGATCTAAACGGAAAATACATTTGGAAAATTAATGAACAGTTAAAATGAAACAAATTGCTTTGAAAGCGATATTGAAATGCATATAATAAAAATATTCTAACCAATACAAGAAAAGTAAGAGAATATATAAACCGTTAACATCATCAGCTAACCACGGTGTATCACCTTCCAGGTGCATATGATGTAAAGTTATTTTCCTAAGATCATTTGCCTTTACATGCTCACAAAGACCTTCCAGAAGTGACGTTGGTGTTGCTGCGATTCCATGTACAAATAAATGAGATCCTAAAAGATATTTCATTTTGACGAATTAATTTCAATAGGCCGCTTGAATTAATTTCACTTTTTTTTCCATTTCTAGCTTAACTGGCCATATTTAATATTAGCATTTATGTTATGCTTAACATTGATATATATGTATGTGGATTAATTTGGAATTTAGCACTATCACCAAAAAGAATCAAAATTGTTTATAACTGTATATATCATCCATGCTATCAGCTATAACCTAATAATGACATATTTCGTTGCAATAAATCTAATTTCAACAAATTGCTAGGTAGCTCCCAAATATTAAAATTTTTTTAATTCCTTTTTTTGAAATTTTAAAAAATTCGTTTAACTTTTTGATCACATAAAAAGCACTGAACAGCCGTCTTGAAAACAAGAACTTTACATAAGAACTTGCAAATTACTTTAAGATTCAGAATTCATTCATTTAACATTCTTCAATATCTTCTTTATATCTCATAATTCAAAAATTCTAAATATGTTAATCTTAATTAAGCAATTTTTTGTAATCATTGGAGAAATCCATGATATACTATGTTTTTCATAGTTTTCTCCACCAATTATAAATTGTGCTTAATTAAAAAGTAAAAATCAAAAAAATAAAAATCTTTTGAGTATGGGATTATCGAACTTCTTACCACTTTTAATGACGGAAACAGCTTCTTTGCAATCTTTTACAAGTTTTGGTTTTTTGCCTGCAATCGGATAAGTCACCTCATGTCCTTCCAAATGACCACGTATTGATTGAGATACGATAGCAGAAATTGAAAATGTTCGTTCAAATGTAGTAGGAATGAACCGATTGAGATATTTCATATTAAGTGACATATCTGTTAGCATCACCCACACCAACCACGTTAGTAGTTAATTCTGATTGAATTAATTTCAAACGAAATGTATTTATAATTTAAAGCATACAAGTAAGTAACTATCGATTATGGCTGCGCACACTTCTCTGAAAGAAACTTTTATAAGCAATTGATTGTTGCATATTTCGAGAAAATGTAGAAAAAAAAAAGTTAAAGGTATTTTGTGAAAATGTATGAATGTAGAAGTGATAAAAGGTTAGATTTCATATGTAGCAAATAACTGAAATCAATGATCAATTACTTTGCAATGAACGACAAAAAAAAAAAGAAAGCTAAAAAAGATTAAAAGTCAAACGAAAGTATTGGAAATAATAAAGATCAAAGATTATTATGCTTTAAATTTTAATTAATGAAAAAGTTAAAAAGATGACAAGTCTTTCTTAATGTGATACTTTTTTTTTTTCATTTAGAAATATTTCATCATAAAATTTTATAATTTTTGAAAAGAATAAAGAGAAAACGGAGAACAATGACTACGTAATATATCTTGACGTTTGCTTTAATTAAAGTCATTAAATTGTTATGTGCTATAAAAGCTGTAGCGAAGAATCTACGTGGATGAGATCTTAAGAAATAAATCACACGTCATGGAGGAATGACGTGTATTCTACACGTCTCCTTCATCTTCTTATGTATGTCGATCGTAAAATTGATGATGCAATAAGATCACTTAAGTAAATGGAAATCAGTGATGGTTAATGGACAATCATTGTCGATAAATGGACAATCCGCGGAAGAGAGAGGAATGACAGAAAGAAAGAGATTGCAATGATAGAAGAAAGAAAATCTTACGAAAAGGTTTGCAGGCTACTTCGCTATAGTTCCACAGCATTCATTACCAAAGTGTTATCTTATCAGTGATATAATGGCATTGATAAAGTGTGGCATATGTCTTTTATGGTTCCTTATGGATTGCTGATCGTTGGTTTCCAGATCAAGAGAACGGTTAGTTGCTCAATCTTGGTTTCCGGATTAAGAGAGAGCGGTTGATTGCTCATTCTTGGTTTCCAAATTAAGAGATAGCGGTTGATTGCTGATTCTTGGTTTCCGGATTGAGAGTTGATTGCAGATTCTTGGTTTCCAGATTAAGAGAGAGCGGTTGATTGCTGATTCTTGGTTTCCGGATTAAGAGAGAGCGGTTGATTGCAGATTCTTGGTTTCCGGATTAAGAGAACGGTTAATTGCTGAATCTTGGTTTTCGAATTAAGAGAGAGCGGTTGGTTGCTGATTCTCGATTTCCGGATTAAGAGAGAGCGGTTGATTGCTGATTCTCGATTTCCGGATTAAGAGAGAGCGGTTGATTGCTGATTCTTGATTTCCGGATTAAGAGAGAGCGGTTGATTGCTGACTCTTGGTTTCCGGATTAAGAGAGAGAGCGATTCATCCATGAGAAAAAAATAAAATTATTGAGAGCATCCACAAGTCGCAGTAACTGAAATTACCTAGCGGAACGTGGAATGGAGTTGAATCTAAATAAAATCTATAGTTGTTAAACGGATCAGGTATGATACCTCATCTTTCCTTCATTCCAATAAATTATGCAGTATGGAATAGAATTGTAGTCTTGAACAGTTATGGATAGCAAAGGAACATTGAGTTTAACCAATCTACTTGAAACAACAAAAGCACTTCATGTAAAAAAAAACCGACAGAAATCCGCTGAATCTAAAAATTTGGTCAATTTCTTCATCTCGCTTTTTCATCATTACTTTAAAATTTGAATTACTGAATTTTCAGAATATTTTAAAAAAATTTTTGAAAATTGAAAAAGAATAATTAAAGGATTTAAAAATTTTTGATTTACAAAAAAGATTCTTTACAAACAATATAAAACATAAATTGTCTTTTCCCACAAATATCATTTACTAAAAACATACCTGTCATTTAAATTTGCACCTTTAAATTCGTGTTTCCTTTAAATTCGCCCAGTAAACAAAAATTTGATTGGATAAGATCTTAAGAGCTTCTGGCCGTTCCATTTATTGATAAAGCAGAGTTTTTGTACAGAGATGTCAAAGAATCGTTATCATCTGTAAAACCAAATTGAGTCCATTTGGTCATTTCCTACAAATGCAAATAATTTAATGTCAATTCTTTGAAATCATTAATCTTCGCATAACTAAATAAATCTTTCAACGGAAACGTTGATGTTATATGTTCCGTGAATGAATATAACGATGAACAGTAAATAAACAAATTTGTATCATCAAAAACTTTTTAAAACAAAAATTTAAGATAAACAATGCAATATATTTAAGGATTAGAATAAAAGAAAAAAATCGAAGCAAAATAAAGTTTATTTCTATAATTAGCTTTATTTGCTAATTAGTCAAAGTGCATCGTAAAATTTTCGAAAAAAAGGAACATGAATTTCACAGTTTTTTCACCATAGTTTTATAAATAAAAAAAAGCTCTGATTGGGTTATAGTTCAGAACCCGACAGCATCATCATTAATACGAATCATCAGCATTTCACTATTTGAGATGACTCTCTGTATCCTTTCCAATTTTCAAACTCTGTATCCTTTCCAACATTCAAACTCTGTATCATTTCCAACATTCAAACCTATATATATATATATACAGGAACTGCATTGATTTATGCGACAGTATAACAACATATTGATTATTTCAACTATGTATAAATCCATTCTATACAGAAATATACTGCATTAACAAAGAAAATAAAAACATTTTTATGAAGTGTAAATCTAGTATCAACTGAATTTGAAACTTGTAAATCTTGCATTTAGTGTAGTTACTTTTATTCTTGGAAAGAGAAATGAAAAACAATTTAAGCTGAGAACCAAGAAATTTTCTGCGTTCCTCAAGATTTTGTCATTATAAGTAAAATCTATCATTGCAATTATTAGCCATTAATTAATTTAATTTAATTAATTAATAGCAATAAACAATGTGTAAAATACGAAAGGAAAGGAAAAACCATTGACCACTGACTATGATTGTTTTTGTTTCCAACCAATTTAACAACGAAGCTTGTAAGGGTTTTAAAGACACATCAGGTGCAGATTTAAAAGAAAAAAATCATTATATCATATTATGTCGTAAATATCACTGTAACTGATGTGTTTTCAACAGCCTTTTTTATTGTTATAATTGGTAGTTTCATTTTTCCTCTCCTTCTATCAATTCACTGACACAATTTCCATATATCAGCGTTTTCTCTTGAAATTATATCCTTATATTATGTTATATAAAATGTTGTTGCTAAAACGGAGATAATAAATGTAAAAAAATGATTGGAATGATTGCTAAGCATGTAATTTCGATTATATCTATTGGTAGTAACTGGACAGTTGAGATGACAGTGATTCGTTCTGTCATTTTTTGACAAGGTATCCTTCTAAGATATATGATATTGCGCTTATTAACTTGACAAATAAAATCAAATTATGGAAATTAGATTACATTACACAGCAGCGCAGATTAATGAACGACTAAATATTTCGAAAGTAAATGAAATAGGAGTATATGAAAAAGTAAAATTGCTTCATGCTATCAACTTATTAATAATGTTACTCGTTTGCAATTGCCGACTAGATGACATTATTTCCCTATTACCCAGAATTATTTCCCTCTTGCCCAGAAAAGCTCTGAATGCATAAAATTTCCAGAATAGCTTTACAATTTTCCTTTCTTCATGAAGAGATAAACATAGATGAATGATAGGTGGTGCCTGATTTGTCATCTTATCTATCATTGTTCACACTTTTAGGCGTATAGATTTCTGGACTTCTGCAATTGCTTCATTTACCAAAACGATTAGGAAATTTTCAGGTATATTAAGATCAGTTAGAAACAATGAATGTTTTAAGTACAATAAGAAACAGAAAGTGGTTCAAGTTGCCGAATTTACCCGAACTGCTTCGTAAGATAATTCAGATCAAATCCAAATAATTGAGAAACACACTGCGCAAGCTAATCGGTACGTACATTTATTCTTTTAGTAAGCTTTAAAAAAAGATACTGTAGGATTTGCCAAACAAGGAAAGCTTGATCCTGTAATTGGTCGTGATGAGGAGATAAGAAGAACTATACAGATGTCACTGAAACGAACAAAGAATAATCCGGTGTTGATAGGTGAACCTGGTGTTGAAAAAACCGCAATAGTTGAGGGACTTGCAAATAGAATTGCTGAGAATGACGTGCCACTTGGTTTACATGGTGCAAAAGTTTTAGCCCTGGATCTTGGTGCGTTGATTGCCGGACAAAATTCAGACGGGAGTTTGACGAAAAGCTAAAGGCGGTTATTAATGAGATTTCAAAGTTTTAGTTCTGGATCTTGGTGCGTTTAGAGAGGAGTTTGAAAAAAGGCGGTTAATTAATGAGATTTCAAAAGCAGAGAGAAAAATTATATTATTCATCAATGAATTGTACACTTTAGTTGGAGCAAGAGCAGCAAGTGGTGTAGTGGATGCTTCAAATCTGCTAAAACCTGTTCTTGCACGTGGAGAAATGCGCTGTATAGAAGCCACAACTTTGAATGAATATCTTCCCGATTAATGCAATGATTTATAGAAAAAGATTCTGCACTCGCAAGGTTTCCTAGCATGTGTTCATTTCTCAACCAACTGAAACTGATACTATTTCAATACTGAGAGGTCAGAAGGAAAGGTATGAAGTGCGCCACGGTATTAGGATTACAATAAGCACATCTATAGTATCAAGGAATAAAAATATTCAGTCTTTCCGATTATTTTTTGTTAAAGCCAACATGATGGTTGGTTCTACACATCATTAATTTCTTTCGGAAGACTTTTATATGACTTCTGGTTTGCAATTATAGTTTCATCAGGAAGCGTTCTGTACGATTCAACAATCTTTATATTTTAATGCAGTGATATTTTTAATGCGGGCTTCTGACGAACTAATTGTAATTAGTTGAACTTGAATATAATTAATTGTACTTGAATATACCTCTAGCAACCAAAGCATAGCAATTCACAAGTTTCTGATAATGATAAATAAGTTTGATTGTCTCTGTAGTAAAGGTGCCTGTATTTTGGAAACTTCATAAACTCATAAAAAGCATTTTCTGCATATGATTAATGAGAATATTTTTTTATAAAAAGTTACCAATTAAAGATTGAAAAAATGCAGTCGGCTAGTAAAAAGTAAGGATAAATTGATAACCTTTTGATACGTTGTCATAGAACATATAGCTAGGCATTGGAATAACAAAGAACTACTCGCTTCTTTTTAAACAACTGGATCTTCGGTATAGCAGATCAGTTGCTAGCAGATGTAATCTTATCCTCCAGGATTTACAAAACTACGGAAACAGCAATTCACATACAAGTTCGTTTTGAGAAGCGCTTCAGAATTTCTCCTTCATTCATCGTTTTAATCTTTATTCTCTTATTATATATTTCCACTAATTTACTGAATTCAATCAAGATTCATTACTTCAAAAAAATATTTTTTATAAATTTGCTAAACATAAAATAAATTGACAACTCATTAAAGAAATAATAAGATTAAGCGTAAAGTATGAAGAATGAGAATAACTGTTAACATTTGTTGGATCTATTTACGAATTTTACATTATCGTTAATTGAGTATCCAAATTACGATTCCAATTTTTTTCCTAATGAAAATTTTTACATCAAAATAATAGAAATGAGTATCAGGCAAACAATTAAATCCAGCAATATCCGTCCGTTCTTCTCGATGGGCATGTTGGGTAGCAAATCATCACCGATATATCTCATCTCTCAATATATTGGCACATTTTGAGTGCTGCAGCAATTTACGTCATTTATCGTGGTACATTTACTCAGTAAAACAATTTTTTGAAAAATTTGTTCATATAACTTCTACAATAGACAGAAGCGTTTAGTGACTGTTTGGCTATTAGTTATTTACTTGACTGCTTATTTACGCACAAATGTAGATTTGTTATTTTTTGTTTGTGAGTTTATCATTTCCGATACAATCGTCAATGGCATGGCAACAAGACTTCATATTCCTTTGAACGTTTATCATGATCTTATTCTTTTCGATTACAAAAAATAAAATGGCAATTAAAGAAATAATAGACAATTATGATGATAAAATCAGAGCAGTATCGGATCCTGATGAACAGCATGCATCTTTGTGATATATTTGCAACTACATATGTCTCCTTAGCGGCGTATTTGAATACAGGTATACAAGAATTTAAAGCAATAGCCTTTCTTGAGTAGAGACCACTTTGGCCTTTTTATTTGCAGCAAGTATTACAAGGTTAAAAAACAATAAATCCTGCTCATTTAAAAATAAGCTGTAATCGAGCTTTTAACTTTAACTCATTAGACAACAACCTTGCATCTTTTTTATTCATTGCGTCTCGGACAAACTTCATTCCAAATCCCAGATTTTGGTTCTTGTAGATCACAAGTGGTCCGTGGAACACCATTTAGAAGTCATTAATTTAAAGGAATTATGAAAATAAACAGCAAGCAGTCTCCGAATTTTAAGAAACAGAATGAAAGATGGAAGAAAATTCCATCTTTCATTCTGAAATTTCATGAAGTTTTTCATTTTTTATCATTCAAATTGTAGGAACAGTCCCGCTTGCATTTTGTATACTAATGATTCGCGATCCACGGAATAAGATTCCCACAGCAGCACATTCGTTATTATTCGATATATCGTTACTTGTCGCTGGTTGCGGATTTGAATTACATTGCGGTTTGAATTCAGCAAGGAATTTTGTACCTTGAAAAATCATGTGCGATATAATTAATGATTATGTAGAATTTTCGATAAGAGTATAGAATGACTTTTATTCATTTGGGATTCGACTAAATTGCTAATGCTAATACTCATTATGCTTTAATAATAAATTTGTTTGTGTTTGATTGAAATTTAATGTTTTATTAGATGTTTTTTGTATCTTATAAGACAGTGTTAGCTTATAAATAAAAGTGATTTATAATGGAAAGTTGAAGATTTAAAAACATCATTACTTTAATGCGCAAAGATTTCTGCAATATGACATGGTAAAAATCAATGGATAAGTACAATATTAATTCTAATTCTGTTTCGAACTTAGTTCTTTGATTCAATTTAACCAATCCACTATATTATGAATGATATTTAAAAAATAGCTCAATGAGATATATAACAATTTACGAAATGACGTTGCCAAGGCAACGTTACGCTTGCATCCAACGCGAAAAATCTCTACAAGATGATGTGACACAACTACGATCATATCTAATTGGCATGACATCAATTTTTTCTCGATTCTTATTCTTCGATAATGATCAGAAACAGTTGCAACAATTCCATAAGCAGGTAGGCATGGAAATATATTCCTAATTTACTGTTGTAAACTGAAAACGGAAATCTCTCTAACCCATTTTCATTATTGTTATTTCGTACATTGCTGTTAATAAGCAAATTAAATTTTTAAAAAAAAAGATTTTAACAGTTTATAAGATTATTGTATCTTATTTCCATTACCCTTTTTTTTTAGCCGAATTATTTAGATAGGAATATTTCCATTATTTTAAGCCTTTGGATTTCAATGGTAAAGTTGAGTCAACAATATTCTGAATTAAGCCAACAATATTCCAAATTTAGGTGGAAAAGTTAAACCAACAAAAAGAATCACAAAAGGATGGCCGCCCATTTGATGAAGATCAATTTCTACAGCATTGTACTGATTTGCGAAAACAGTTGGATAATTATAAGAACAAGATAAAAGCAATGAAAAATTTGAATAAACAGCATCTAAAAGAAAATGTACTAAAGGAAATGGAAACACTGGATGTAAGTTAAATATAAATTCCTCCATGATGCTAAATCCATGAAGCTTAGTCTAATTTGATCTTGAATTTTTTATGAAAATTTAAAATAGTTAAGCAGAATTTAAATTCTGAAAAATCTGTAGTATTCAGCTAAATAAACATTTAGGCTGAATTGTACATATTGCAATGTTCGAAATTTTACTGAATTATTCCAAGACGTCAGTGATTAGTTTAGGATGAGAGGAAAGATTAATAGTCGGTAAAAAATGTTTCAGGATCAGTTGTCAAATCTGATGATTTTAAGACAAACTTCTGTGACAAGTGATTCTGCCAAAATATTTGCTTCTAAAACTGAAATGTAAGATTTTTGCAATTTTACTGAATTTCATTTAAAAAATAAAAAAACAGCAGTGAATGCTGCATTGATTTCACACTTTGCAGAAAAGAAAAGATGCAAGTGGAAGAGGAGAACATTGCGGAAAAGCCGATCACAGAGGGATCTGGATCTATCGCTGAAGTTTCATCAGAGGATTCATCATCAGATTCAAAATATGTTTCTGATCATTCGATAATCGAAAAACATGACAAAATGTATAATATGAACTTAAGGTTAGGTTTGTCCTCAAACACTATCACTTAAAATGTAACGAATTGAAAAAAAAAAAATGGCGAATAACAATTTTGGAGACGAAGTTAGTCATTGGCTATAGTTTTATATTTTTTACAAATCAACAATATCATTTGGATGGCTGTGAATGATAGCAGTAGCCCTTTATCAAATGTTCGAAAGGCTATTTATTCTCATAAAATGCCCAGTCAGCAGGGCATTTTATACAAATTTAAAAAACTTGAAAGTAATTGTTTCTTTACGATTGAGGCAGTAAAGTATGAAATCGATTAGCATGAATTTGAGAAAAACTTTGTAGCGTTTATCCTTTTCGGAAATGTTTATTATTGATGTAATAAACATAGCTGGTGAATAACATCGGTAAAGCCGATCACTGGGCTGGTCGATGGATGCCAGTATTGAAGGAATTCGGTAGGGGAAAGCAGTGATCGTGGAGAAGAACTGAGAATGCAACTGTTCGAGTAATTGATTGTTCTTTTCTCGTTGTAGGAAAGAGGTCTAAGATATTACAGTGATAAATGATATATTGATTTAAAATTGAATGATTTCGTGGTTTCTTTAATTTTTTTATTTTAGAAAAAAATTGAAGGATGAAGGAGGCAAAATCACTGAGAATCAGTATATCGCTATAGCACATTTTCAAGCACAGGACAAAAAAGATTTGACCGTAAGGAAAAATGAACTGATACGAATTATTGAAACTGGGTATGCAAAAAACTAAAAATTGCAAAATTAATTCAATTTATTTTTACTTGCCTTTAAATATGCTTTTCGAAATAAAAAAACTGCTATGTAATCACAACCTTTTCTCAAAAATACCTTCAATAAACACTTATTCTTTTAGGCAAGATGGCTGGTGGCTAGCAGAAAATGCAAATGGTGATCGTGGATTAGTTCCGAAAACATTTCTGAAAGTTTACAAAGGATCGATTAACTCAGAAGCAGTAAAGGAGTCTGATAAACCTTTACCAATACCTCGGCGAACGATTGCGGTGAAAGCAACGAGAACTGCAAATATCCGAACAATCGAAAACGACGATATTGCCGAAAAAATAGAAACTTCGGAAGAGAAAAAGCAACAGAATGAAATAAATGCTGCAGCTATTAGAGATATGGCTACAGCTATAGAAACTTCAAATTCTGCACTGCATACTGAGACCAAAATTCTTGAAGAATCTGGCTCTGAAAGCAGTAAAGTTCCGGAACAAGATTTGGAACCATCTGAACCGCAAATTTTAAAAACAACTCTCCGAGTATATGCTCCTACTTTTCCAATCATTAATTCAAATGTTTGGTACTTTTATAAGACTAGAATCTCTTCTTCATTAATTAGTAACGAATTATTTTTAGAAATCACTCATCCAATCTATAATTACGCCAGACACACCCGAAAGAACTAATGATTACAGTAAGATATTTGAAATTCTATAATACTTATACAAATACTTGTAATCAGAGAAAGATGACTAAGTTTAACAAAACAAAGCATATTCCGATCATTTGATAGGTTTTTTTTTTTTCAGATAATCACCTGACATATGAATGTTATTTGGCACCACGTCTTAGTAAATCGAATTATGCATTTCATGATATTTACTGGAACTATGAGGATAATAGGGTAACTTTTAGATTTTCTAAAATATATCCGATATAGTCAACAATTTTTTTCAAATTCTCTTTTAATTTATGTGAAAGAAAGTTTGTTCATGCAGCTACGAAAGAGAAGAGTGCGAGTCAGTAAAATGATCAAAATATTTCGTCTAAATAAAGTGAACCTGAATGCAATCGATGTTCACTGTCGATTAGTGCGGGCGTATTTGATCGATCAAAAATGCGCGGAGGAAAAATATCAGATTGTAATTTTTTATCGTATCCTCAGTTTTTAATTAAACTTTAAAAATCGAATATATGAGCTAACAAAAGAAATGATCTTTTAAATAAGTTGAAAATCTAGCAACGCAACAGTAACATAGATTAGATGTATAAGTATGAATCATATGCAAAATAGGCTCATTTTAGAAAGTGGAGATATTAAAAAATAAATTACAGGTAAGTAACGTTTATACAATCAAAGCGTGCGCGAGTACACGTGATCCACAAACATGGATTTTCTCTGCAGCGGTAAATTCACTATTTGAATTTATTAGCTTGAAACATCTGGATTAAACAGACAAATATTGCCCTGCGCAAATTACCATTTAATAAAAAAGATCTGAAAATTTTTTATAAAGATATAATTTAACTGATATGATTCGTTGATTTGATAGTTCTGTGTAAAGAAGTGATCGATGTCTTACCAATATTAGCAGGAGTCATGTTACACTTAAGTATAAATGATTCGATTATATTATTAATGAGGAATATTGAAGAATATTAACATTATCAATACATTTCATAACGTGAACTTAATCATTGTTAGAATGAAAAAATTGCAAAAATTTTAAAGAAAGATGTGCAAAAAACATTACTCAATTATCCGTCATTTATCGTACGTTCGAATTACAAGCAGAGAAATGTAATGTTATGTCTGGAAGCTACTATTATATTCAGCAATCAAGTAAGTTGTAAAAGTTTGAAGCCATAATTGTTTGTGCATTTTCGTGAAGACAGCAAAAAAAGAACAACAGAATGAAAGCAGTAAAATGAGAGTAGAGAAAAAAACACAATTAAAAAAATTTGTCAAGAATTATCTTTTTTTAACCATTTTTCTTGAATTTTTCGTTTAAAATTAAATTCATCCAAAAAAGAGAACTTCTTGTGAATTTTGATGAGTCAGCACCTATATTTTATAAGAAATTCAAGTAAATCAAGCTAATTACAGGAAGGAGAAATGTCTGAACAGTCACTTGGATGCGTTACGTTACCGATCATCGATGAAAATGGACATTGTTGCATACAAAACAAGTAGTTTTGAAACTCATATAATTAAATGCAATCATTTTCAGCAATTTTGTTGACAATATTTGATTAAGAATGTGAAATTCATTCTTTAGTTTGATTTTGCAAATAGATTATTTTATGAAATCAAAATTTTGCAAATAAACGAATAAAATTTGATTTAGTTTTACTAAACCATACTTTAGAAAAAATAAATGAAAATTCAATTTGCTTTAAATACATGGGATTTATTTTATTTAATTTCTTAAAAATTTTTCAGAACTTATACTACAAAGCTGTTTACCCGCAATTCTCTTAGCGAAGAAGGTATCAAAACTTTAAGGCTACAAACAAAGTTTACTAAAAGCAATTGCTAAAAATTATTGGTGAAAAATGTAAAGAAATAAATGAATGTTTCATTTTGCCAGTTCATTTGTCAGTTCAAAAAAGCTAATTTAGTAAGGAATGGAATCTGAAATTTAAAAGTGACAACTTGTGGAAATTTGATCTTACTAGTCATGGGATTTAATAACTTAAATTATAGGAATGGTCTCTGCAAATGCTCAAATTCAAATAAATTTTCGCATATCAGATGTGCCCAGCAGTATTGTTCAGCAAGTTGAGTAAGATATTATCATTTCATTTCTTTTTGAAAATCATAAGAATATATAACACTCTAGAATGCGACATTGAATTTTGTGACAAATTTCAATGCTTAACTAAAAAAGCAAAAATTTCGAAGTTAGCAATTAAGTGATTTCTTCTTGATGATTTCAGTTCTCTACCAGATATTTTTTTGTGTCATGCGCAATTCTTGCCAATGTTTTACTACTATCGGCGTTTGCTAGGCCAATTTTTGACGAAAGATGAGAATAATTGCGGTAGTTCAGGTGATTAAACTGTAATTTTTTTCCATTAATTTATTATAATTTTTAAATTTTAAAGGCCAAAGAACATTAATTTGTTCATTTTAGCACTTAGAGCTGAACCGTTCCTTGCTACGTTTCCGGCCATCGCTGACCAACCTGATATAATGGAAATGTTATGGCAACTTTGGGAAATTCATACAAAAAATACAGCAGTCAACAAGGTCAATTTACCATCAATTTGTCAATTTATTATTTACCAATTATCAATTTACCCTTTTATTGTTCTGATTCAAATAACAAATCTCAAAAACTTCAATTCTCACAATTTCAGCTTTCTGAAATGGAGAAAGCCGAACGATTCCGTTCATTCTTTCTAAAAACTGGATTCATTCTTCATCAAACTGCTGTTATGCCCAAATTTAATTGGGCCAATGCTCGATGTTTTGCTGATCGACAGACAATACTTAATCATTTCCGGGAACAGTATTTGCATAATTTTGATGTCATAAAATATCTCAGCAGGCAACGATATCATCCAATTAACATATACAGTTATGCCGTAGATATTATTGGCCCTCATGCCATCAGCTGATATTTGCTTTTTTGTCGGATAATTTACTTCTTGTAATTAGCAATTATTTGCTTGGTAAAAATTTTGCTCTTTTAAAAACAGTTGTGATGGAAATGATAGAAATGTGTTAATAATTCCATTTGATCGAGATCATTAAATCAATTCTGCTAATCTTTTATCATTATTAACTTCTTGTCACTTGCATTATGATTATCAAATTTAAAGTTTTATAGAATTACTGGATGATCGGAGCAGATCTAGAAGCAACTTTTGTCTGAAAATATTCATTAAGACGTGATCAATGAATATCATTCAGAAGTCATTGCAATTGCATAGAATTTTTTGAAAATCTAAAGATTCGTTTTCTTTGATAAGCAAAAAATGATAGCAGTTTGAAGATAAAAATATATTATATTGATTGAAATTAAAAACGATTTTCAGTCGTTTTTTTCATCCGACAGATACGATCGATATTGCTGAAAAAAGTGCATATACCATTTATAAACACAAAAATTTTTTGTAACAGTCAAATAAATGCTGTTGTCTTTCCACCGCTTTTTTGGTCTCGGTCATTGACTTCTACTCTATTTAGAATATTGCAAAAGTTGAAAGTATTGATATTTCAGCATTTTGAGAAAAAAAGAACAGTTACAGGTTGGAAATCTGAGTGCTTTCTGGCTCCAATGGCTTTTTTATTTTTATTTTGTATAAATAAATGATTAATCAGTTTGATTTAAAGCTGAAATTCATGGGATGTTTGTAATAAACTTTGTTTTATGATTGCAGGTACAAAAACAGTTTCATGGTTACTAACTTAGAAAAAAGAAATGTTATTGAAAACAAATGAAATCAGCATTAGCGAATTACGATCTCACTTTTCTCCAATAATTAATTTTTAGCTGTAAACATGAATATTGTCGAAGCATTCAAATAAAATTTAATTTCTTTTAGAATTTTTAGCACCTTTTAGCACAATAAGCGTTAATGTCATAGCAAATTCGCAATAGAATGAGGATAAATCTTGCTTTACTTTAGCAGTAATATGGAATGTTTCAAATATGAATAACATATTATTTGAGTGGATAATTCAGACGACGTATAGCTAATCTATGGTCTCATTTAGCTGACATTAGATTTCATTTTCTCGTTTAACTGTGGTTGTTTGGTTATTAATTGCTTTGTTGAAATCTTTTGACTGGTGAGATTCATTGCAGAACAGAAATGATTAAATTACAAGAATTTATTAAAGATAATAATAAATATCCATAATGCTGATAATCTTATTAGTTTAGATATCTAGGTCACTAATTAACGATTAATAATGTTCTTTATAGTAATAATCAGTGGTATAGTATTATAAATTCTTCCTATACTAAATCGTTCATGTACTATTCCTATTGTGAAAATCCATGAATATGAAAGGGAGTTTTCTGATGGAAAGCTTTCGAAGACATATCTCAGCCAGCACACCAACGATGTTTGGTGAAAATGCTTCGAAAAGCATTCGGCAAAAGTTTTTGTGCGATTGATTTGCAGAATTAATCGATAATTAAAGATATCCGATAAACTAAAACATATTGATAATAAGCCAAACTGATCTAAACTCAATTTGAGGAATAATATACTATAAAACCTACCACCTATTTCACTGCGAGATTAAGATTCAACGTCGAAGAACCACTTGAGAAGCGAAAGAAACAAAAACAAATAAATACAAAAACCATAAACGTGATAAATTAATAAGGAAAACTGGATAATCATTACTCGTCGTCATTAAAACTTTACAACAGTAAAAAAAACCACTATGTAAACCAAATCTCAGTATGAAGTCATCTTATTTTAGGTTAGACGTAATTTATATATCTTCATAAAAATAAGTACTACCGATTTGCAAAAATATCTATTCTCTTTGCTTTCCTTTATCGCAAGAAGAAAACGAAAAAATAAAATACAATATTTAAATATCAATTACAATAACTATTTAAATCACTTAGCGATGTTTTGGGCAGCTTTCACTAGTGCTTCAAATGTCTCTATTTCAATTTGTACCACAGCTCGAGCGTCATCTGCCATCGGCTCTAGTGCACGCCGATGCGCTGAACTCAATTCTTCTTCAGCCTTCTGCAGCAAGCATAAATCAACAAAATACAATTTTGAATGACAGTCGCCAATTTAGGTCATATTTACAAATATCTCGACAAACTAAACAAAAACTGTAACATTGTACCGCTAAGTCGATATCTTCAAGTCTGACCGCTTCTTCCGCTAGAACCTGACAAGAACCATCTGGATTCATTGAAAGAGTACCAGATGAGGCAAAATACTGAATACTTTTATCTAAAAAATGAATAGCCTAACAAAAAAACTTATAAATGTGAACAATAAATTGTTTCAAATGCAGGATAATTTACCATCTTTGTCCACGACTCGAAGAACACCTGGCTTCAGCATTCCCAGCACCGGCACATGCTTTGGTAAAATACCAATTGAGCCATTCAAGGTAGAAATATCGACCTGCTTTACTACAGTATTATTAAAAAAAACCTGCAACATAAACACGTAAGAAAAAAATTATCTATCAACAAAATTAAACTTCTCCAATAAATTTCAACAGCAATTCTCAGTATCCTCTGTAAAACTTCTAAAACAGCTACAATAAAATCCGAAATCTTCCGAGGTTACAAGTTTTGTTACTAGCTTGAAGTCAAATTTTATTCTAACATAGAAATATCAACTTTATACTGTTACTACTTAAACTAAGATATATGTAAAGCCGAAATGCTTCAAGGAATGGTATGAAGCGCATGGTTTTGTAATAGGGCAATACTCCGGACATGTAAATCAGGAGTGTTCTAAATAATAAATAAGATCGCTAAATAAATAAGAAGACGTGTATCTTCTAAAAATACGAAGTAATGGGGACTGGGAGAAGAGAATAATAACTTCTATCAAATTGCAAATCGATATATGTTATACTGTTATACCTCAACAGGCGACGCAAAAGTCAATCGTAGTTCACCGGCGTTTACTGCAGGTGCTTCTTTTGTTGCGTTTTGTGCGCTCTCCACTGCCGCAGCGTAGCACCGCCGTAGAATGTTCGAAAGTCTATGAATCTTATACCCCGACCACATCTTTAAATTTTCATACGGTTCATACGGAAGTAAAAATCTATTAGTTTCATCAAAACATGTTTCAAGTAACTTTTAAGCTACAGTTCAACATGATAGAATTCATGGAATGCAGAAAAATATTGTCCAAAACGAAAACAATTTTAAGACGGAAATGTTTAAATTCATCAGGGGAGGGTGGGAATTGGAATCAATATGGAAATTAAACTAATTAATTCTTTAACTGAAATACTTTTAAAAGTAATTAATAAATCAAAAGTTGAGCGATAAACTCCCCGAATTCACAGTTAAGTCAAAAGCAAAACAAACACACAAGAAGGGAAAACGCATTTAGATTTTACACGGTAGAAAAAATAAGCCATTGTGAAATACTTCCGCCTCACTTGGAACAACCTTAATAGATACCGAGCATTATTCTGTCTTGACTGCATAACAAACCTCACTCAAATATCTTTTAGTCATTTGGAGATTCTTTACTAATCCTTTGGAAGATAAAAAGTAAAACAAATGACGAACACTTCTCCCATAACTTCCTTCTCTCCGTCCATTGTTTACCCGCCTTCTCTAAGTAATGAGAAAATTGAAAAAGGCAAGAACAAAATAAAACATTGCTAAGGATTGGACCTACCCATTGCAGTATTAAAGCCTAATTAGATAGATCTTAGCAATTAATCCATATATGTTATATTTCGATCTGTTTTGCAAATCTCTATATGATAGCATTGCAATTAATCTTGTCAACCTACATGATTACTGGTAAAATACGAAGAAAATGCAAGCCTTCAAACTTTCAAACTTATCCCATAACAAACTTCTTACTCTAAATTTTCCAAAAAATTGTCTGCTGTGTAAATATGCCAAAACAATTATTTGTTCTTTATAATATAGAGGAAAAACAATGAAACATATTAGTGCATGCATACAGATTTTAGCAAAAAAAAAAAAAAAAAACTTCAGAATGGACATTCAAAAAAATTCATCGAGATTTGAATAATCAAGAAACATTAATAATTGCGGACATTTTTATAGACCATTATGAACAAAAAGAATGCATTTGAAACCATCTTTTACATAGGGAAGCACAGAGAAGATGACCTTTCTTTTGCATAAATAATTTAAAAGAAAGTTAAAACCAAATAAAAAAAAGCATAACAGTTGTGTGAGGGGGGAATGAGTAATTTCTAATTTTCGTGCATTTAAAATTACTTTTTTATCACTTTTAACCTTCTTTCTCACCTATCTAATCAGACTACTGATAATCAAACTACTCCAGAAATTACAACTACTCTTTAACAAACCACTATGAATATTGCAACAGCATTAGATTCATCGTATCAATTTTGCACTTTTTAATATTTTCGCAAAGGGAAAGAGATCTGAACTTTTTTTCCTAATAAAGCTCTAATAAATGCTACAAATAACCCTTCATTTTTTTCTGCTTGTCAAAATCAAATGTGAATTTCAAAAGTAAAAATTATTTAAGAAGAATAAAAAGCCTCTTTTACATCGCCATCTTGCTGTAAACTTTCAGAAATAAATAGATTTGAAAGAGAAACAAGATCTGTGTAATGAAAGCATTATTCACAATATTAGAGATGATAGAGTAATGACAAAAAAAACTGATCCATTAGTTAGATATTACATAGTAATAAACTTAGTCAGACATATTTACTGCACGTTAAAAAAATATTAGAAATTATAAAAGAAATAAACATCCAACAAATTTACATACAATACTGAATTTTAGTTCGAAAAGAGGCAAATTCAAATTTTTTTCACATTTGAATCGCCTCGAATTCATAATTATTTACCAGTAACATTCCATTAATGACAATTTTTCGGTAATTATTATAGTAGAAAAAAAAAAAAAAATCCCCTTAGAATATAATAACTATTTCATTAAGTACAATCCGGCCATCATCCATATCATGCAATTATTCAAATATACTTAAATATTCCTAAGATAAATAAATTTTATAAAAATCAGCAAACCAAAAAAATTTTCAAAAAAAATAGATAAGATCCAGTGAAGATATGGAAATAAATTACTCGCCTGTACCTAAGGAATAAATAGGAGAATTCGAAGAACTATGCAGAAAGAGATTCAATTCCGTTACATTAGCAATTTCTTCAGTCGTTGTGTCAAAAATTAGAATAATTTCTCACAAGAATAGCTGTGTCACGATGATTTCTCTACAAACTTTCAGTACAATAATCTATTAGACTTAGTGAAGCGAATAAATAAGAAATACGAAAATAAATAGCAAAGAAATATACGAAGCATAATTAGGCTCATCGAGAAAGATGAACAAAATGATAGAAATGCAGAAAGTCCGTAAAATCCTTATTTTTAAATTTCTGCAAACTAGAATTAATATTACACCCAAGCCTAGCATAATTGATTCACCAGTGAGCTCAGAATGTGCTCAATAATCATTAGATTAAAAAAGCACAATAAAAAAAGAATCAACACCAATTAAATCCCTGGTGAATGGACATAAAAATGCTAGGCGTCATATATCTAAGTCAAACAAAAGTGAAAAATATAACGACACAAATTAGTTTTTCGAAGTTTTTCCAAGCACCTATTATTATGCTGCTTTCGCCTTTTAGGTGAAGCAATAAACAAAACGTGATGGAGAGAAAGCGAAATACATAAAGTTAAAAGATAGGAGAGGAATAACCAAGAGACTTGTTATAAGTCATTGCCTTGGATTTACAAATAGGCGCATAAAATTTTGTGGAAATACTCTTTGCAGCAAACCACTGAACTTTAGTTAGGATTAGCCAAAGTAATCATGGATATTCTGGCCAGTTCGTACCAATCTTTTCTTTTTTATCACTGAACATTGCTTGCACTGAGCAGTGGACAATCCGATTAATCAATCATTTTGAAAAAAGAAACATGAATAGCAGTTATCCCAGCGGTCCTTCTATGAATCCACCGGACAAGCGCCTTGAACTTTAGACTGTGAAAGATCCGTTGACATACAAATAATTCATTTCGAAAATATCATCATTACGAAAAATAACTTTCAGCGTTATTATCTTCCTTCGCACCAAAATGCTTTAAATCATCAAATAAACTTTGTTTGATTTTTGATATTTCACTTGCTTCTTCCTATAAACATGATTATGCATACATATCTTCACAACATAGCGAATAAAATGTGGAATATAAAAATATTAATACCCTCACTCAAAAAAATCATTTCATCGAAACATGTCTTAAATTTGGCATTAAAAAAATGGTTCATACTAGTGATTTTGATTTCTGCAAGATATACGTTTGAAAGTTTCGCTAATGGATTCTCTAGTTACATGTTTACTGATATTAATTTATATTGTAATACTGATGAAAAATTATAAGATAGTCCCTCACAAATGAAACAAAATTAAACAGTTTTATTCCAAGTTGAGTGATTCCTCTTCATAGTTCACATTTTTCAGCATATAATTAAATAAAAAAATGTTGCTACCGCAGCATAATTATCGTAAGAAATAAAAGTTACAATTAAAAGGAATCAAAAATAATGCAATTATTTTTGTAAACTAACATTGACTTGTCCTCCAGAACTTGAGTTGGTATTTGAACTGTTGCCAGGTCCATTACCTTGACTACCACCAGTTACAGCATTCGGTGGTGCACCAGATTGTGAATGTACTGAACCAGGACCACCAACACCAGCACCTGCTACCGAGCCTGGACCACCCACTGGTGCCTGACTGCCTGTGTTTCACAAAAAAAGTTCGAGATCCATATGAATAGCATGCAAGTGATAATAGTTGGATAGTTTCAAGGCATAAGACATTTCTCAAAATAAATTTGCCAGTTATTAACTGGAGGAGGTACAGAAATCAAAATCACCTGCAGCCTTATCAGCAGGTGGAATGGGTGAAAAAAACGGAGAATAGTGATTAACACCGCCCCGTCCAAAAGGGTAATGGAGAATTAGACCCAGTGGTGCCGTCATCAGGAAATAGCGGCGACTGTACCATTTTCACTTTGGTAATATCGAGTGCAAGATTGTAGACTGAAACAGATCACGATGCACGGAGCTTGTGACAAATACAGCTCCTTACCTAAGAACTTGAAATTACATAGTCAAAATTCATAGAAATCATGCAAAAAAAAAGAACTGCTACCAAAGAGACATTGGAAAACTACAAACCTGGTCCACCTGCTGTGCTCGGTGTACCACCATTCAGTCCACCGTGTGTAGAAGCAGGTGATTGTTTCATTTCATCACCGTTCAATAATGAACCAACCTGGGGTTCAGGACCAGAACCTGGTGGCCCAGCTGAACCTCTACCACCTGTTCCAGGAGTCATACTGCCCTCAGAACCATGCATCACATACTGAAGTTAAATATTCCCACATAGTAAAGTAAGTAATTTTTTAATAAAACTGAAATCTCAAAGGCATACATATCTTAGATATGAATTTTCATCAGACGAAATGAATTTACATAATGTTATCGATATTCTTAATAAAAATATTTGCAAACTGGACAAAAAAGTGCAAACCGGTATGTTCGAAGCAGTTGACATCATCATATAACCCCTTGGATCGGCTTGTCCATCAGGCCCCGCTGGTATCGGTCCTTGCGGTCCTGGTGATGACATCATAGAAGGAGTTGACGAGCATATCGCACCATTCGGCATCATCGCATTCTTGAATGATAACATATAATTGATGTAATATATTCGCAGAGGTTTCAAAGCGGCTTTTATTCAAATATTTCAAGTAGGCCAATCGATTTTCAAATAATACCATAAATATATTGCAAAAGAACATGTGTACTTGGAAAATTAGTGTTACTACTATCATGATAGTATTATCTCAAATCAAAAGCCGTATTTTGAAAATTCTCAGGAGAACATGTGCAATCACAAATAAGGTCCTGTACATCTTCAACCTGCATATTCACATCAGAAGCAGAACACTCTAATAACAATGAAGGACATACTGGAGGGAAAGGAGTGCCCGTTGGAGACTCCATGTATATTTGAGAACCATATCGCATTGGACCGTTTGGACGCATTCCAGGGAAATTCTATAAAATATGGATTTTGTAGGAATTCTAGAATGCATTTTTTATTTATAGTTAATATATTCAAACAATGAAGCTGAGCGATAATCTTAGAAACAAAGGTGTTTTATAGAATACTTTTGTTTCTAAATATTACAGAAATTAACGCTTCTTTCCAAAAATTAAATACAATTGCTTTCGGACTGCAGAATTCCATACATACAGAAATATTTAGAAATATAAATGTATGAGATGACTATAATATGCTGAAGTGTTAGGAATTCTTCCAATTTGAAACATGTCGAGCTACTACAGAATTTTAATTTCTCTTCGACTCATTAAGCAAACTGTGAGAAACTTAAAATTCGCAATACACCATAACTATACTTTTGCACTAGAATGATATAAACATACCGTTGGCATACGCATCGGGCCTGCACTTGGAGGTAGTCGCTGCGGTTGCATGGGTCGCATTTGTTCACCAAACATATGAGGAGGTGCAGTAGTTGGAAAACCAGCACCGGGTGGCATAGCACCCGGGCCCGGTGGACCATTCCTTGACGGCATAGCATACCGTGGTGGAACTGGTGCAAAGCTTCCAGAAGGAGGAACGCCTGAAAATTATCAAAATGATCATCTTAATCCCTCTAATAACTTAACTCTAATAATAATTTAACTTTATGAACTGACTAACTAAAGCTGAATTCAGACATCCATAGATTTCGAATAAAATGGACACGCATATAATAAAATATTTTCTTGTACGGAATATTTTACACTGATAAAGATAATTACAAGGTAAAGTGGAGAAAAACTGAAAATCAAAATTTGTTACTGATCCTAATTATAACCTGAAATAGGTGACGACTGACTAGTTGCACCTGATGGTCCTGGTTGCCCACTTCGTGGAGGATAATAACCAGTAGGAATAAGTCCATCTGGCCCTGGTCCAGGTCCCATACCTAGCGGGCTAGCTGCTGCCGATGGAAACTGTAACAAGTGCAAATAATGAAGCTGAACAAAAAAAAAGTCAAGTATATTCTTATTAAAATTAAAAAAAACACATGATAACTAACCAGATGAGATCCGTGCATACCGTTCATCATTGCACCAGCAGGGCCTGCAGGAACGCCATGACTTGCATTCATAAACCCCTGAAACAAAATATAAAATAAAAACCAACTATTTGTTATCCAAACATCAATTCTCCCTTGTTTTTTTTTATAATCTTTAAAATACAATATAATAACAGGAACTGTCAAGAATAAAAGCAACTATAGGAAAAAAAACCTTACGTATTCATGAAAAGCTTTAGCTTCTTGTGAAGCTTCACATGTATCGCGCCTTTCCGGAGCTGCTGAGTACAAATCCCAAAATAAACTGGAAATAATTCTATAATTAACGGTTAATGATAAAAATCCAAATATAATGGAATCACTTTTACTTCTTTTTTCGTTAAACTTGGAAATAATGCATCTAAACTTACAAGAACCAATTTTGCAAAAATCCTGGTGCGTCACCAATATTGATTTGCTTCGATGCATTATTCTGCTGAAACTGTATATTTCCAGTTTTCTTCATTTGAAAGAAACGTATTTTACCATAAATCATACCGATGATCTTGATTTTAATTGTAGAAAATTGTCATCTCATATATCAACTAGCTCATAAAATTCTTTGTCCCATCGACCGGAATGAAATGAAAAATTTTACGGAATCAGAGATTTTGTCGCTAACAACTCTAAGCAAGCATAAAAAATTATTTGGAAATTTATGATAGCAATTTCTAACCGATAACATTTCTCCTTTAAATGACTCGGCAGTTTTCGTTGCACCATTATGCACCAAATATTCATACACAAATCCAGCAAGTCTGCAAAAAGTATCAACATAACAAAATAATACAATCAACAACTCCCTCAATGATCCTACAAATTGTCATGAAGCACAATGAAAACGGCTAGTAAACTATACATTCTTCATAAAGTTGCTACAATGCCATTGCAAACAATAGAACTTTTCGAAAATGGATCACACTGAATTTCTTAGATATTTAATAATAAGAAAAAACTTACTTCTCTTTTGCTGCAGTTTCACTTTGACTTGTTAAAGTTGTTTGGGTTCGATTAGACGATGGCCCCTTTGGCTGCTGGGCAAACATTCCAAACAAAAAATGATGTTTCTTTTTAAACTGCTCTCAATATATGGAAGGAAGCAGATAAACAAAGACACATAATAATAATAATAGCAATAAATAATTTAATATAGCGTCAAAAACCAACAGAATCTTCACACAACCTAAAATTACGCATTACTACAATTTTCTATAATTTAAATATATTTGTGCATTTATTTTGAACAATGATAATAATAGCTCATATGATATATCATATAAGCATTTAATTTTCTCCACTTGAAGAGTAAAAAAGTGATAAGATATTATTGATTATCATAAGTAATAAAAATTATTCAAAATAACATGAAAATATTTGTATAAATAACATATCTATCTAATCGTATTTTTATCTAATAATAACATCCAAAAAGAATGTATGCTGTAATGAAAAATAAATGACTATTAATTTATTTGTGATTCTAATTTTGAAATTAATTAGGAGGAATTTATGAAAAATTCTATCAAAAAAATTTAAAAAAGTATAAATGAAAGTGAATAAAAAAGCTATTATGATATGATTAAATAATTAAAAGCGTAGAGAAAGAAATGTAAATAAGATTAATGTGTTAGATCATTATTTAGTGCCAGTTGATAGTACAAATAAATACTCAAAAATAGCTATTAAAAGTAAAAAAGAATCAAAGAAATGAAAATAATTTTTAAAAATGCCTCAATACATAGTTGATTATTTGCATAACATAACTTATTCGATATAAAGTCAATAAAAATTTATATTACAAAAATAGTATCAGTTGATTTGATACATTTATTGATATTGATATGATATGATTTGTTGTTATTGTAATAAAATTAAAATATGATTAATAATTAATGTAACAATAACATTCTAATTGTAAATCTTATTGATTTAAATCAACTAATGCTAAAATATATGAAATAAGGAAATTTGCAATAAACTATGCCACATTAATTTATAGCCTTATTGATTCAGCATCACAAGTGTACATACTAAGGACATATTTATTTGTAAACAAATAGATATGTGAATGGAAAAATTTTGAAAACAGATCAACTATAATAACAATAACAACAATTTGCTTTAGTAATAAGCATTTATTATTGACATAATAACAGTAAATGAAGGAAAAATTTTTGCAAGCAACATAAGACATAGAATAGAGCCTTCCTATACGTCCCTCGAACCGATGAATTAATTGTGAAAATATATGCCAACAAAACACATGTCAACAACCACCTATACATACAGCCACAGACAGACAGATACACGCACACACACACACACATACACACACATACACGCACACACACACACACACACGCACCATTAACATATAAATAAACTGGACGACCTCCAATCCACTTTCAACGCCAAAGCAATAATGCAACGAGAGAAGGGTGTCGTGCAGCTGCTGGCGAATGTCCAGCCGCCCTGCCGTATCGATCGACCGTGTCGTAGGCAGGGCACATCTTTTTCCTACTACTACTACTAGTACGCTCTTCGCTACATTTCCTGCAGTGTTGTGCACTTCTGTCTGGGGTTTCCCGGGGAGTTTCTTGATACGCTCTCATTCCTCGTAAGTGTATCACATCCTCTCAATGATCATCTCAACACCCCACCTAACATTACCTTCTTCATGTATGCCTATGAAGATGGAATTGAGAATGGCCTCTGTTTCACATACACACACACACACATACACACACACACACACACACAGACACATACACATATACAACTACTCCACTTCCACATCATTGGGACTTAAGCTTGTTAGGATTGTCACCCCTTTAACTACCCGGTGGTGAGCAATTACAGCAATGGTATGCGTAAATGCAGGGACGAGACATAATACGACACATACGCACACGCATACACGCATACAGATAGACGACATACACGCTCTTCTACCATATACTACTACTACTACTACTACTACCCGTTGGTCATATCGTACAAATTCATTCAAACAGTAATAATTTCCAAAAATTCCCAAAAGGATTCGAAATGAAATTGTTCTCAAATTCATCATTGTTCACATCGTAAAAATTTAAACAACAATAATTGCAAAATTTATAAATTTTAATAATAGTTTCCAAAAAATTTACCACGAATTCATTTACCACAGATTCGAAATGAAATTGTTCTCAAATTCATCATTGATCACATCGTAAAAATTGAAACAACAATAGTTGCAAAATTTACACGTATCCGAAATGAGTGTCCTCAAATTCATCGATGGTCATATCGTAAAAATTCAAACAATAATAGTTGCAAAAATTTACACGAAATTCAAAATGAGCGTTTCCCAAAATTCATTTTATATGAAATAAGAGCAAAGCCATTATTATTATGTGAGATAATGAAAGTTACAGGAAAAATTGCCATCTATAGTTGACACTACTTCTGATCAGTCCTCTATCCATCTCAGAAACTTTGATCACCTGGTTTACTCTTTAGTAGAAATTCAGGTCATTAACTATATTTCCGGTGACCCGAAAAAGAATATGCGAGAAATTCGTTTGACAAAAATAATCTAATCTTATTATCTTATTTCTTGTTATTTGATTATATTAACATCGTATTTCTTACCTCGAAATCTCGAAATTTATAATAAGTTTTTGATTCAAACAGATCATTTGCTATTTCTCATTTTATTAAAATTGAAAAAAAAAAATTTTCTCTTCAGTACAAAAGAGAAAATTTCTTGACTCTCACATTATTCTTTCAACTAATCTAGCATTGAAAATTATCTTCATTGAAATTTCCTGAACATTGATTGGACATTTGAAAAAGTTTCAAAAATATTTCATCAATTAGCAAATGTTATTTTAACAAATCAATCTAATTAACAAATAACAAAAGCATACCATAAAAATCTTTATCGTTTTATTTCTCTCGAAAATAGCTTACAAAGGATAATGGAAAATGAAGAGAAAGAGATTTGTTACTTTTAATTTTAGAGATACAAAAAAAAAAAAGAAAATGAAATTACCATTTATATACGAGTCCTATCAGATCATTCGATGGAAGCACGAAAACATGAGTTAAGTTAGTACATTTATTTATTGCTTTCTTGCATAATTTCAGTTAAAAGTGATCATTTCATGATTTAATCTTAATAGAATCAGGAATCGGAATCTGAAAAATCTAGTAATCAACGAGTAGAATGCATAAATTTTATATTTCATTTTTTCAAATTTTATTGCTCTTCGATTCATCCATTAAATTATGGTAAGATAGTTTACCTTAAAGTGCCATTCTTTGCGTTCACTTTTTCCCAAATTTGCTTTAATTGTAAGTTGGGAAGAAAAGAAGCGACGATTGGTAACTTCAGGAAGCAAAAAATAAATATGGACTGTTTGATTAAAGTCAAGAAACAGTTGAATATTTTCTTTTCGAACAGAATAAAATTTTAATCCTAAGATAAGGCTGTAGTAAGAGGATTCTGTGACAGTTTCAGAACCCTACGGAAGATTGATGAAGAGAGCTTCAGATAGAATATTGCTAGCATCACTTTCTGTATTTATGTGAAAAACAAATTTGTTCTACTGTGTTTACTAGAAGTTTACTAAATTTGTTTTTTATTTACTTTATTTTATTTACTAAATTTGTCTGTTCCGTCTGCTTTACCAGAAGACTGCCAAATGTCTCAATGATATTTATCAGAAAGCCACTGGCGAATTTTAATAAAGGATAAAAGAGATAGGAAGTTTATCCACAATTATTTGTCTACTTTTCAAAACTCGAATTCAAAGAATGGAAAGCATTTAAGCAATCAATTTATTTATTCATAGAAAAGCAATATTTTAGAAACATTTCAAACGCCCTAAATGTAATAAATCTATCTATACTCTTTTAGAAGAATACAAATAGATGATGGAAGTTTCACCAATTGTAATCTGATTAAAATGAAAATAGCGAATTAAATTTATATGACTTGAATAAAATACTAGCAAGATTGTATTAAATGTAAATTAGTATTTACAAAAATCACACTTGTTTATGTTAGTTAGATGTCACGAATTCACTAATCCTTGAATTAGTGTTAGTAAGTTGGTGTTAGAGTCTATTTCAAATAGGGAGCTTTTAGTTTGACCTTTTGACCCAAGTAAAGTGAACTTGACCGCAAACCTCTCTATTGTATAATAGATTTTTTTTTTGAATGATATTTCAGTAGCAGAACATAAGCTAATGATCAGGATATTTGAATTGAAAATAGAAAAATATCTATGTTAGCAATGACATTAGCAATATTTTTCAAACATGTGTCAAGCCGCTTCATTACTAAAAGCCGACAATTAAACATTTTATTTGGTTCATTTAAACTTGATCCATTTGCTTTTCAAGAAAACAAATAAAAAAAAAGTTCGGTGAGTGAAATTCTTGAAGCGAATAAATGTCTCTGAAAGGGAATTTATCATTTTGTTGGCTGTTGTTAATGTTTATTGGTTTAATTCAACAATAAATAAATACAGCAATGATACATCGAAGGATTATTCCACTCCGCGATCTTTTCAATATTGGGCAATTAAGGCAAGAAAGTGATCTCCTACATGTGCAACATTTTTCGATATCGAAATGGATTTAAATGTTATATGTTCACATTAATAATTATATCACTATATCACAGAATGGAAATGTTCGAAAAGCCAACTGCAAATAATTTTGTTCTCACATCATTTAACAACTGTAATATTTTATTAGTTACAGTAATTTTGTGAAATTATTCCTATAAATGAGACCATTCTTAATGTAGTTGAATCTATGAAATGTTACAGCAGTCATTTACTGTTTCTTCTTGTTTAAAAATTGAAGTTGTAACAATCTTTTTCTGTTTCTTTCATCTTAATGCACTTTTTGCTTTTATAACTTTTCAGTGGTCATTGTTTTCGCTCCTATCGCTATTTTTGAATGTATATCTTAATCCGTGTGTGAGGAGAATCGCCATAGTATCTTCATAAAGTATAGTTACTTCTGCTAAAGAAGATTCTTAACAGTTTAAATTAATTCCATACATATGTTTATGATCAAAGCGGCAATAAAAATTTAAATCAAAAATAAAAACTACAGTGTTGAATATATATAATTCTACGGATCAAATTAATCATTGGATAACATTATCTTTTAAAAATGATGCCACTTCCCAAGAAAGAAGAGACTAACACCGACAGTTTAACTTTTTTTAGCCATGTTTAAAACAAAATTTTTTTTCCTTTCTTTCCTCCTTACTCTTCCAACATTCTAATCAGCGCTATCTGATGAGCTATCACCACCATAATCTGCTACTAATGCTAAAGGTTCGGTGCACAGATCCGTCTTCACAACAGAAACGAATTCATTCTTGACATTCGCTACATTCATCTGATCAGGATACGATAATCCATATTCAGACTTGACAACATTCAAATTCCCCTGAGAAGTTATTTTTTATTAAATACTTTTCATTAAAGTTTTCAAACTTTAAAATAAACTAAAATAACTGGGTTAGAAAAATAAAAAACAAAATAAGTGAAAAGAAAAAAATTTTAATGGGAAAAGGAAATTTTCGTTTTTTGTTTTAAAGTCTAGAAAACCATTTTATTATATGTACAAATTATTACCTTGTTCGATACGCCTATTTCATCGCATTCTGCATTTTCGTATTTCAATCTTTTCACTATGCCGAGATTCTCGGCTGTTATTTTCTCCTGCTCGCTCCGCATAGGTGACACATTGTCAAATGCGCTGCATTCATTTCTACGAAGTTTCATAGCAAATAACTTCTTTTGCGTCATATCATTCTTTGCTGAAGTTGATGGTTGACAACTTGAAAATATTGGCTTGCTCAATATCATTTTACGTTTTTCTTCAAGCTGTTCTTCAGGAACTGAAAAAAAGCATAATAAGTACAGCAGGAAACAGTCTTCTTTAGACTGCAGGAATAAATCATATAATTTTCAAACTCCAATTCATTGTAAATGGCACAGAAAAGTCATTATCTATATATCTTTGAAAGTCTAAAAATTGCTGCAATAAGATCGAATCTTTTGAAGCAGGAAGACATTATTAAAATGTTACGTAAATTTCAAATTCTTGTATCGCAGAACTGCAGCAGCAAGTTTTTTATCCTCAATGCTTTCAGATACTAGCTTGATATTCAAAGACATCCTTTTCAGAAGATTTTCATCTCTGGCTCTTCCTTCATTCAAAAGAGCTTTTTCACTCTGAAACAACATAGAATAAAACAATAGGATACAAAACGTATTGCATGAAGAAATTGATACTGAAAAGAGTTAATTTAAAAAAATACATACCTTGAATGATTTCCTCAGAGCTTGATTAGCGGCAAAGTCATCGCGCATCCTTTCCTGAATCCATTCCAATTTATCAACCTTATCGGATGAACTTGCTGCCTTCTCTTTGTCCTGTTCCACATGCTCAACCTAAACTCTACAATTTACTCAGAAAAATCGATGTTCGAATCGAGAATAACCTGCACTCCCGATAACTGAGATCCGAATACTTGGCGCCATTACTTAATTTCATTTTAATTTTCTTTTAAATAGTTTATTTTCTAATTTCTTTAACTTCTATATTATTTGAAAATTGTACGCGAACTAAAAGCATGAAATTAATATGACATAATTAATCAAAATTGAACCTGAAACATTTTATCACTTTCCAACTGCCTACTAAAACCTCGATCAACGGCTCCAAGTTGATCAATAGTAGATGGATCATATCGTTTTTCCTGTCGACGACAGCCTTCCACAAGTTCATAATCAAAGTGCTATAAACTAACGTTTCAAACAATGATAAACTGGTAAATTAAAAAAAAAATAAATATGAGTTTTGAATAAAGAAATTCTCGAATTAATAAATTTAAAAATAGATTTTTTAAAAAAAAATTAAAAAAATAACCTCGGGATCAGTGCGTATGACGAAATAATTGTCACAAAGATGGCATTTCATACGAAATTCATATAACGGTGTCGTATAATACATTCCGATTTTCTTCTTTTCAGCATTATACCGTACACCCATTCCAACATGATTGTTGCAACCAAGACACCAAATATTAAATGGCATTTCAAAACTGAACATTGAATAAACTTTATTATGAATTAACATAACTTAAACTGACTCATCTCTATCAAGAATAAATAAATAAATAAATCATTTTATGAACTTAAATGTAACTTACCGTATAATGAGAATCCCTTGTTTGATTTTAGCAGCACGTTCCCGCAGTGCATGTGTTCCATGATAGCTGTTTAAACTTTTATGCTTTTTATAATCAAAGTCTGGAGGATAATAGAAATTCTGTCCTTTACGTTCACCCATACCTACAAAACTTCATAAAAAAATTTTCCAAAAATATATGTGAAAAATTACGAATTAGAAAGTAGCTCCTTTTTGTTCAAGAAATCGAAAAACAATCAAATATGAACACTTAACATAAAATTCGCTTTTTAAAAATTTAACTAATTATTATATTGAGATTGGAAATATCTTTAATTGTAACTTACTACAGATGTAATAAAGAATTCAAAATCACTTTAAAAAATTAACATTTTATTATTTCATTACTTTCAACAGTACAAAATTTATGAACATATATATGTATCAATGAGTTACAAATAATTGTAAAATTTTTTTTGTGTTTGACGGCAGTGAGAAAGTATGAATTACTGAATATACAGAACTACAAAAATGTCGGCACTTTTATGTTTCATTTATTTTTCCTAAAAAAAAAAAAGATTAACTGAAGCCAGATTAAGAATAAAAGATTATCAACGTAGAAGTATGATAGAAAAAAACATAAAAGGCGAACCAACTAAAAAACAGTAATGCAGATGTATACTGAACCAATACTTTGTCTTCTTTGCTTAGCAAAAACAATTTAAGCAAATGCTTAGCAAAAACAATTTAAGCAAATGAAATGCAGGAATATTCAAAAGAAATTTTTATTAAATAGTGGAATATGGTTTGAATTTTTTCTACATGAACTTAGCTAGATAATTAAAATATAAGATGAAATTATATTCGATTATTATTAAAGTATCAAAAGAAAAATATAAAATCTATCGAATGTACAAATGAAGTAAACTACACGTAAATAAAAACAAGCTATAGATTTAAAATCAATGAGATGAAGGCATAAAACTGTTCAACTAAAATAATGCATAAACGATTCATGTATTAAATAACAACAAGTATGATAAAAAGTAACGATTTAAACTTTGAAACAATAAATTATAAAACAAAATTTTGAATTTGGGGGATCGCAAATAGCATATAATTAGAAGACAGCATCGGCCTCAACGTCATTTAATGAGCCTCGCCAAAACTTTAATTTTTCTGGCTGCGAAAGTAGAGTTTGTTCTGTTCTAGTATGCCAAACGTAGACTTTCGTACAACCATCAGCTTTCAATTCCAGATCGTTTCTTTTCAAACCCAAAGCAGTAAGGAAATAAGACTCCTAAAAAAGAGCGTTTTTCTGCTGGCATATTCTGAACAGTACCAAGGATATGCATGTAACATATGCTTGTAAACAAAACAACCTAAATTATTAAACGAACCTGATAACCACGTGGTACATCATATGTAAAAAATGCATTAACATTAAGTGCTAGAGATAAATTGACAGCAAATGCTGCCATATCGATAGGAAATGGTCGTTCTGGCTTCCATAGTGAATTGAATGATACATTTTTACCTAAAAGAAAAATTCAGATAACATCATGAAAATGGAGAGATGAAAAAAGAAAAAAAATCATTAAATTGAATGTAAAATATAGCAAACATTCCAAAATTAATAAAATGCAAAAGTTTAATGAATTTAAAGTAATTGTGATATGCAAATAAATTACTTTTTGAAATCTTTGCTGTCTCAACAATTAAACCACCAACGAGGCCAACTGGCCAGACACCCACTCTTTCTATGGATCGCATTTCATCAAATAATCTCCAATCATAGGTATTGTCATCATCACCAAAATATACAACTCCTTTCTTGGACCTGTCTAAATTCTTCCTAAAAACACAGTGTTAAGATATCTCAAAAAAGAATATTAGATTATGAAAATATTTCCATTAGATTTTCAAATTTTCACTTTGTAATCATATAGCTCCAAACAACAAATGTTCCAATAAAAATATCAAAAAAAATTTCTTTAAAAGACAGAGGAAAAGTTCATAATTGCAATGCAACTTGAAAGTGAATTTCATAAAACCTCAAGTTACATCATTTTTTATCATATATTACATCATTTTTTATCATATTTTGAATAGACTAAGGAATTTATGATTTTTTTTAATATTTTAGAAATTCATGATATATACAGCGCATTTTGAATTTAAAAAGAAAAGCTATAATCTGATAAATATGCAAATTGGTATATCCTGAGATGTCGTGAAATATACATGTAGACAAGTTTCTTGAAAAATTTGTATAAAAGCAACAAATTTGGTAAGATTTGCGAAAAAATAATTAATGAGATAAGAGCAAAATTCTGAATTCTGAATTTTTTGCTAAATAATTATTCTTTTAAGAAAAGGAATCGCTATACCTACAATATTAATGAAAAAGTGTTGCTGAAGAAAACTAAAGCACCTCAGCCATATGAGAGCTTTATTTCGCTGAACCACTCCTCGCGCAATTTTCCAGTTTGGATCTGTTTTCTTCGGTTTCTTTTCCGGAGGTGTGGGCGCATAAAGGTGAGCAAATTTGATATGAAATCTTTTAAAAAGTTCGGCAATGAATGGAGAAGTGTTGTTCGCATCCTCAACTACAATCCAGAACAAGTTGGGCGTATACGCTGAAATGACCAACAGATTCTCGATTAAAAAATCCTTAGCTGATGAAATATTAAACTCTAAAAAATATCCCAGCAACGTACCCAATGTCTGTGCTAAACGGATCAGATCAGCTTTCTGTGTCGGCCTTCGATAAGTCGGTGTTATAAAATAAATAGATGGAAAGTCTTCGCGCATTTCTGTCAGTGATCTTCGGTCATGAACTCTGCAAACGAAGTCAAGTTTGTAAGACCACATTAGCAAATATGGATGTAAAGAAAGATTTGACACAATTACAATTAGAAATCTCGCAAAACCGATTATTCAAAAAAATGCTCAGTTCTAAAAACGATATTCAGAATCTGCATCTTAAATCTGAAACACCAAAAGGATCGCAACTAACAAATTATCAATTCGCTGCAACTTTTTCTCCATACGATAAGTTTCCTTTTCTTGCATCCAAATCTTCTTATTCAACTCTTCCCGCTTCCTCAGCAAAGTATCGATTTCCGCAACGAGTGTAAATTTTTCTTTATCCAAATTCTGTAGCCATGTCCAGAAAACTACTATTTGTGCAATGAAAAATAAGCCCACAGCGCAGATAATTTTAAAAACGAGTCTTTCATCCAGCATATCGCTGACTGATCCATGCAGATATCCGAAACGATTTCGATAAAATACAGATTTTTTTCCGATCGAACCTAATTCAACAAGATAACATTAATTTTAACTAACATCCAGCTGAAAATTCAATGGACAGACGTGAAGAAGAGAAAAAAGCTTCATTCAGTATAGTCAAACAACAATCTAGGTTTAAACTATCCTCTGTTCACATGGACAGATAACAACCTACAAATGAAAACACTCAAGAAGTAAAACAGACACATAGAGTAATCTTTACTTCATCTTATTTATTACTATATATTTTATTTTACAAAAAAAGTTTTCTGGCATTCATTTGTGATCATTTTTCTACTGTCATGAATTTTGATTTTTCCTTTCTTTAATATTTTAGTCCGAAAAAAGTGCAAAGAAAATTTTTTTTAGCAAATAACATTAGATTAAAAAATGTTAAAGTAAACGGAAATACCATCATTATAGGTAATATCGTCACTGTTATGGGTAATGCCATTTTATACAATAGCATCTGTTCAATTAAAATACAAAGTGAAAAAGCTCTTAGTTCCAGCTAACTTCATAAAGAGATCTAACTTTGTATCTCTTCCAAGATTTTCCATTCTCGTTAGAGAACTCCGCCAAATCGGCTTATATTCAAGATACAACAAACGACATATTTCAAAAAAACTTCATAAAGATCATTAATAATCTTAACTAGCAAAACACATCATATAAAGATCTAAGAAAAGTAATATCTGAGCAAGCGGTAGCGTTTTTGTGATCCTAGAATTAGAGGTCAATAAAGATATGAAACATGATTTCACAACAATACATCTGATATTTTGGGAAATTAGCTGTACTAACCTGCTTCCGCTAGTAGTAGATGGGATAATGTTGATCGTTCAATCATCAGGAGTTTTTCAGATATCAAAAAAATGAGAATCAGTACAAAAAATGCCTAAAAGAAAATACACAGAGAAATATGCATTCATCACTTTCTCTTCCTCGGTTTCTTTGCATATTTTACGGCTAAAGAATCACAAAGTTCATTGAATAATGTAAGATTCTTTTGCTGCCGATTTTGAACAAGAGTAACGAGATCCTTGGCGCCTTCATTTCTTTGAATCTCTTCCAGCATTTTCTGTGCCTCCTTTAAAAAAAATTAGTGAAGTGAGTTTAATAGAAGTAAGAGATTTTTTTTTGAATCACATGTTAAATAAAAAGATTCCCCAACAATAGTAGAAAACGCACCTCTGCTTCACATTGTGCTGCTTTACGACGTTTAGCTTTTCTTTTTTCCGGTTCGCAAACAAAATATCGCGTTGCCTTTAGTTCTCCGGATTTAATCATATCACTTATCATCTTATGCACACGCTCTTCATCCTCGTATGTAACACCAATAACATCATTCAGAATTTGCGCCATATCTCCCTTATACTTTATATAAGCTTGCTTAATTGCATCACGTTCTTCACCAGAATCTAAAGTACCATAGCTAGAGACTTTTATGTTAGAGAGAGCTATAGACTCTCCATTCAATTATGCTATTTAAGACTTCATTCTCATTTTTATTAATTGCTGTTAAATAGCAACTTCTCTCTCGAGTGACCTATTACAGAAAAGAGGAAAAAGCGATAACACAGAGCTATAGTGAGACCTCTGAATTTTTGTATAAAGTTGTCGATATCTTCTTTTGTTATTTTCTTAAATATCATTCGCCATTTGGCAAGCCAGTCTTCATCATTAGAGCAAATATCATCAATAATACCTGTAATTACAAAAGAATTATAAACTATGAAAAAATAGGGTATGAAATCAAAAAGACACTTACCCAATTCATCATAAGCATTTCTTCTTTCCTTATCACTAAGAACAGCGTATGCACGATTTAAAATTTGAAATTTCGCTGTTGTTTCCACCTTTTCTGTGTCATTGTTGCAACGATCCGGATGAAATTGCAATGAGAGCTTGAAAAATGCCTTTTTAACTGGAAATAAATAAATAAAAAAAAAAGAAACATAAAATGAAGAAAGAAGTTCACTAAAACGTACAACGTAAACGAATTCCAGAAACAGTATACAATTATTTATGAAATATTTTTGAAAAATATTCTCTTCTAACTAACTTTCTCACTTCGATTCGATATTTGATCTGCCTAAAAAAAAAAAAAAGAAGAAAAAAAATAAATAAATAAACTTGACATCAAATCTATTCCTCATAAACTCTGAATTTGTTTCTTTTACATAACTTTGAATCTTGACTCTAAGTATAATAAATTTGACAATTTAGGTGAAGCGTTGATTACAAAATAAATTACTTTCTGCTTGACTAAAATTTTTCCGTTTCGATTTCGATCCCTTCAAATGCAAAATTTCATAAAGATCTGTCGTACCAAATAGACGTTTCGCATCTGCGACAAATGACATTTCTGAAGCATTTTTTTAAAATTTTCCATTTCAAATTCTTCATTCCTTCATTACAAAAATCGTACAGTTTTACATAAACGAATGAAATGCAGACTAAAGTTCAAAGTTCACTTGCATGAACTTTGAACTTTGGACCAATATTAATCCAAACTATTCATCGGTCTAATAAGCCAAGAAAAGACACTGTACAATACGAAAAGAGCCTTGCAAGTGTCAAATGTCAAGTAGAAATGCATTCCAATACATACCAATTTCCTCTTCGTTGCATGCTACTGCCTCTGAAATATGTAATATCTTATAGTTTAAAGCATGAATTAAGACAATGGTTTTATTGTATTTAGAATAAATGCATTACTTATTTTCTTATACTTTTTCATATAACTTTTATAAAATTTAATTGATATTTATATTTCAGAACTTATCAAATAAAGCAATTATGTCTCTTTGAACTTAATTATTAAGTCATTAGATATTTAAGTTATATTTAAGTTATATTTAAGTATATTTATGTTATTTATATTTAAGTTATATTTAAGTATATTTATGTTATTGCATACTATTAGATCATTAGTTTATCATTTTAACTTAGAAATTTTGTTTTTCTTTCTTTTTTTTCTTTATTTTTTCTTTTTGTATTACAAACTTTTAAATAACTATTATATTAAGGTGCAAGTTTTGATTTCGATGAATTCGAGTGATAGTAGTGGCGACGATCACGTAAAGGAAATAAAAGTCATAGCACCAATCAATATTGCGCTCGTGAAATATTGGGGCAAAAGAAATGAAGTATTTATTTATTTATAGTAACACTATAAACAAATTTTTTTGCTGTGATCAATAAACTGTTTTATAAGTAATTTATTCAATAAAAAAAAAAATTGAAAAAATATGCTAATAGTGTTAATCACATAAAAGAAGTAAAAATTAGGATTAGGATTAGTCAATATTATATGAATATTATAAGATAGGATTAATCAATATTATATGAGTCAAAAAATTGAAAAATTGAAAGGAAAGATTTCTCAGTAAAAACGTCCGCAATGTTTAAGTCAGGAAAAATATTTGCTATCATTTGTTCGATACTATTCAGGTTTTAGATAATTAAAAAATTTATTAAACTACAATAAGTAAGAAAAAATGGTAGTTTTTATTTTCATTTTTAGGTAATTAAAAAATTTATTAAACTATAATAAAAAAAATGGTACATTTTTAGTAAGAATTGATATTTTTTCATTTTATGTATTTCTAGGGTCTAATGCTTCCGTTGAACGACTCCATTTCACTTTCTATCAATGATCTTTCTGCAAAAACGAGGATACGAATAGGGCCATCGATTAAGAAAGATTCAGTTACAATTAATGGTTCAAATATATGTCTCTCAAAGTATCCAGGATTTCTTCGATGTTTTAGGGTAAGATCTTTCGTTTTTATCTTAGCTTTGTTCACAGTACAATGGAATATTTTTATTATAGAAATAAATGAAGAAATTTAATTTAAGGAAGTGAGAAGATTAATTCGGAAGCGTTCCATTGTATCGGAAAGAACAGAGAAGTCAAAGAAGCAAGACATCTTCAGCAATTTTGAAGTCATTTATCGTTCCTTTTATTATTTGAAGAATTTGAAGTAAAAATATTTCTAAAAATAAAAGCTTTTATTATTTATATTAGTTGTGTGATACAAATATTGCAACAGGGAAATATCTTTGTTACTTTTTAGAAAGTTTTTTATAGATCACTATATGTTTTTCTGTGGTAAATTTTGGTTTATTAAATGTTCATATTTGGTTGTTTCAGATAGTCTCCGATACAAATTTTCCTATTGAAGCAGGACTTGCTTCGTCAGCGGCTGGTTTTGCAGCTATTGCATATGGTCTTGGACAGATTTACCATTTAAATATCAGCGACATAGCTCGTATTGCTAGAATGGGTAGATAATACAGTGCTATTTTTTTTTTTTTTTCAATCATTCTTATATATTTCGAACAATCATAGTTTATATAATTGTATTAGAAGAATGTTTCTAACGTTTAATTCTTGTGGAGAAAGAATAGATTTCTAATTGGAAGAATTGATTACTTTAAGCTTGTAGTTTTGAAGTAATCACAAAAAAAATCAGAGACTGATGTAAGTATTCAGGTTCTGGAAGTGCATGTCGGAGTATCTTAAGTGGTCTTGTACACTGGAAAGCAGGCGCTGCAGAAGATGGTGCCGACTGCGTTTGTGAAGTCTGTTTATTTTTTTTCAAGTTTTATAAATTTGCATAGTTTCTGATGTCCAGAAATGAAAGATTTTAAGGAATAATCACCGGTAATGCATAGTTGAAGATAAAGGATATGGCCGATATTATATAAAAGTGTCGACCAGACAAGTTTTTTCAGACAGTTTTCCCAGAAGATTATTGGCCCACTTTGAGGTCAATAATTTTGATAACGTCATATAATGCAAAGAAGGTTGGTAGTTCTCGTGGAATGCAGTTGACTGTTAAAACTTCAAAATTATTGCAAGCTAGGATGGATGTTGTGCCTAAACAAATAACGAAGTATATTTCGGACATTTTCTTATTAATAGAAAAAGTATTGTCGTTGCTTCAGTTTCTATAATGGACGATTCTGTCTGACTGCGATGTCTTTTTTTTGTCTTCATTTTGCTTTAGTTAAAGTTATTTTGGCAGGAACAGTATTGCAGATTGAAAAATGCTTTTCTCAATACGGATTTTGAGGAATTTGCTGAAGTAATAATGTCGGATAGTGGGCAGTTGCATGCTTTATGTATGGATACCATGCCTTCGCTCAGGGTATTTATTCAGTATTTGTTAATTTACTGTTTCAAGATGGAGCAAGTAGAACTAGGAGCAAAATTCGTGGCGATTGTAAAGACAGTGCAGTGTCAAATATGGAATTAAAATTTTTCAGATCATATGAATTCATTCTCATTGTGAATTCTCAGTGATCTAGCACTCAGGAAAAATGATTATTTAATTGTTTTGCAGTTATTTAAAATTTACAAATTGTAAATATAAAACTAGATTGGTATGTAGGGGATACTTTTTTAGTTGAATCTTTAATTTTTATCATTTTTCATTGCAGTCATTAGCATCATAGCTCTTAAACATTGAACTGAATTAGTTAAAAGACAACGAAATTTCAAACAAATTGAGCATATAACTATAGCAGATCATATGAAACATTTAAAACATTTGCTGATTTCAGTATTTGAATGATAATTCTTGGTATCTTATGCAACTTATTCATGCCTTGAATAGGCATTGCAAAAGCATGAAAGTGGCTTACACATTTGATGCTGGTCCAAATTGTTGTTTATTTTTGGAATCCGTCAACGTACCATTAATTCTGGCTGCCATCAATAAATATTGCAAATTACCGCCCGATCTCATAGGTATAAAAATTTTTTCTTTTATTATTTATTTAAGCTTTTTCTCTTTCAGTCAAAAGATGCTAAATCTCATCTCATTTTCTAGTGTACTTTACTTGGGATGGAGGCAGTGAACATTTTTGTTTGCATCGGCGCATGACAGGTTAAGCCGCATGAAGCTTAATAAAAATTAAATTAGAAATGATTTTATGGAGTTGAAACATAAAATCATAAAAACATAAAACCATAAAAACCTCAGCTTGATAGAGTAAGAAATGTCTCAACTTGACTCATTAAACAAAAGTTGCGACAAGACAGAAAATGAATTCTACTACATATCTTTAAATTATTTGATGCATTGAATCATTTTATTGTACGAAAAATTTTTTTGTATGTTAGTTTTTGAAGCATTTTCAAAATGCAAAAGACTTGTTATTTATTATTTTTCGTTTAAGTGTCACAACATTTTAATTTGGTTATTTTATTGTACAGTAATTTTTTTCCTTTAATAAACATTTTGCAGAGCAAGTAACAGGTTGTCCTGCTGCATCTGAGTATAAAAATTTGAAAAGTTTGATAGAAGAGGAACAGAAAAATCTGGTATTATTGGAACCTGTATATGGCGAAGAGATCAGCGAAATTGAACCGATGGAAGACGTTGTCAAAAATATTTTTTTTAGTCATGTGGGCGCTGGACCAGTGTTAGCGCAGAGTATTTAGGTGTTGATTGTGGTGCACTTTCGTTAAAAAATAAGTACATTAAATTGTGTGATTTTGTGGTAAAATTTGTCCTATAAAATCTACGTTCGAGTTAATGTAGATGTTGTTTGGGAATTTTTAGAATTTCCCACTTTAATACACTTACAGTTATTCTATTTTTACCTTTGCATTCTGATTTTCTTGATGATGTCTCATTTTTTTCAGTTAAGAAACGAAATCTATTAGTATTGTGAACTGTTTTCGCTTTTTTTATTTGAAACGTTTATAATTATGCCAAATTGAAGATCTTTGATTTGATGCAGTTGTTTAAATTTCATTTTTTTTTTTTTTAAAAACATTCTATGAATGTAAGATCTTCTTATTGAAAATATGAAATAAAATAATCAGCGAAAGAAAAATGAAAAAAAAAAAAGGTTCGGCAGGAAATAAGGACGAGGATTTTTGAGGTACTATGAAATAAAAATTATCAGAAATCAAAAAATTCTTTTATTTTGAAAGGTCTATGATTTTCTTCATTGACAACCTTTAATTAAGTTTATTTGAACAGTAATGATGCAAATGAGTGGTCTAACAATATTTGTAAAAGAAGAGACAGTACTGGAGTATTTCAGGAAATAATGATTTGATGCCAACGACAACGCTGATAACGGTTGCAGTGTATACTTAGAATCAAGATCGCATCCTTGGAACTAAAAATAAATTGTAGGATGAGATTCAGGTACAACAGCTAAAGAAGCTTTCAGTTGCACTAAAAGTTAAATAATTAGGAACGTATAAGTTTCAGTGAGTTAAAAATAATTGGGACGCTAAAGTAAACAGATGAGGTGAAACCAACTCGGACAGTGTCTGCATGTGCCACGTTCTCCAGGTTCGCCGGCGGCACCGCGTTGACCGACTATTCCAACTCTTCCTCCTGGTCCTGGTTGCCCAATCTCTCCGGATAATCCGGGAGGGCCCGGGAAGGATTGTCCATCTTGTCCAGGCATACCTTTCGGACCAGCTGGCCCTTGTGGACCCTGAAGACCAGGTGGTCCCTGTGATCCAGTCATGTAAATGACGCGACCCGGTGCGCCTCGAGTTCCAGGTGGTCCGATCCTTCCAAGTCTTCCAGTTGCTCCAGGTTGTCCTGGAGTGCCCTAAAGTTTTGACTAACTTTAATAGCCAATATGAAAAAAAGCTTGAAATCCTTTAAGTGATATTATTTCGTGGGCAATAACACTATTTTTCCATATAATTTCATATAATCATTCTTTTTTACATGTTATCTTATAGACTGATAAAGCTGCATTCATCGAGCTTTATTTCATGAAGAGAATCTTCGAAGTGCATACCGTTTCACCTTGTATTCCATCTTTGGGTAAATCTCCCGGTGTACCTTTTGGTCCTGGCGGACCTTTTGGCCCCATGTTACCAGGTATACCAGGACGCCCCGGAGGACAAATAACACAGAGATCGGCATGCACTGCTGGTTTTAATTGAGCGTCAGCGCCATTTCTACCGTCTTTGCCAGCGATTCCATCTTTACCATCGTTGCCAGGATCTCCTTCAGGCCCAACAGGTCCTGCTGATCCCTAAATTATAAAAATAACACAAAATATGATTCATTTTAAACCTTCAATATTTTGTCTTCTTCGCTGCCGTAGAGCTTCAAAATTCACTTTGTAATTCGAAATTTAAAATGAAATTTATTTTCACTTGATTGCAAGTGCAGCAAGCATTCAAATTTGCATTGATCACAGCAGCATTAGCATGTTTATATTCTTGATTACTATTTTCAGTCATTGGTACCCAATGACCAAACCTCCATTCGCGTTTTAAACGTCGGACACGTGCCAGTTGCAATCCAGACATTTCAGCAAGCATATTACGGGAACGTGACTGTAAAATTCATTACATTCAGAATTTCTATTTTTCACGAATTTCTATTTTTTTTTCACATTTTTTCTACAAAGACATATGCTATTAAATTATTAACTTTTATACATTACGGATTTAAAGATTAGTGAATGAAAATTGATAAATAAAGGAACGAAGAGATTAAAAGTAATCATTCATCAACAAAATGATTGCAAAACATAATTCGAATTTAATATCTTATAAAATGATGAAATATCTCATTTGTTCTTGGAAGAAATGAGAATCGCTTCAAATATTCAAATGCATTTAATTCACTTTGCTTATCTTGAATGCATGCATCTGCGCAATAGAAGATAGACAGGTATGTTTTTAAACAATTATTGTAAAATTAAAGAAATTCCATCACCTTGCAGTATTCTGTTTCATCGGTAATATGGCTATGAAGTGACTGCACGTAACAATGCAGTGCTGGTAGAGTGATTACTGCAGCAATAACCGCTACTGTGGAAAATGCAACTGCAAGAACAGCTAATCGACGCAAATGTTGTTGCTCCAAATCTTCCTTCTCACATCCTATCAATGCGGGCATAATTAAATTGGATCTGAAAATGAGAATGGAAATAATTCAAATTGAATTCTTTTTAGTTTTGATTTAAAATTCAATTTTCAAATCCAATCAGTCATTTATAGAATGATTTAAATAGTAAGTTTAAATACGTAAGCACAAATCTAGGAAAGTGACTGGAGCAGATCTAATCATGAGACTGGAATGATGAAAAAATGAGATTAGAGAAATGAGTTTCTGGAGCTAATTTGTCTAATAACAATGATCTAAAAGTGGAATAATTATTTAGATATTTGAACATAACGTATGAAATCATTAATTCAGGTCAGATAAGAACAATTTTAAGAGATTGCAAATTAGTGAAATGAGACATTAAAGCATACTCCATCCTTTCTACTTCTGTAATGAAAGAACATTGTCCATTTTCTATTTGCTGGGGCAACTATCCGATATTACTGCTATGCGATACCTCTGAGCGTATTTTATGTTGTTGCAATCTTCATTTTTTTCAGTTGGTTTATATTACCATTTGATCGTATTGTTTGACATGGGAGGCACCCACCCCTCCGTTTAGTATTTGAAACAAGATTTTATCGTTATCCTGACAGATGGGCAGTACGAAGAACCTCTTCTCGCAATTTCTCTTAAAATCTGAATGCAACAACTTGAAATTGTTTGCTAATGACAAAAAAAGATGAGAAATCGATTGTACGAATTTGAAAGTTTGGATTAAATGAAATTGAAAGCGAATTGCAAAGTAGTTCATCTCTTCAGCTTAAGATATCATATTCATTATCGAACATTGCCGTGAGAAGAAGGAAAAATAGAAGGAAGGCAAATTAATATTCTTGTAACAAGCTTACTGAAGTCTGTTCATGAAATGTACTAGAAAATAGTAAAAATTGTATTTTGGTTAAGATAAACAGAATCTGCAGGATTCTTAATATAACTATCAGGGATTTAGATGTTGGGTGTTTAATTCGATCATAAAACATGGCAGCAAATAGGCACATATCGAGTTCTGGAAAAAGTTCTGGATATTCTTTAGAAACTATTTTGTCTACTTATCTGTTAATTGTTAATGACAGATTGTGGATTGTTGAATTCCTGATGAAAGCTTAGACTTATATAAAAAAGAAAAAAGTTCTCCATACAGTTTATCTCAACTTATCAGAACTGAAGTAATAAAGAATGTATCTTAGAACTTACAAAAGCGATGCGCTGATCTGTTTTAGGTAGTATTATGTTTCTTTTTGAATACTATGTTTTTTTTTTTATTTTTGTTGTAAGTATTTGATACCAGGCAATGTCATTGATTCTATACTTTATTGACGATCCATTAAAATTAGCTATTCAAGACTTATTTTATTATTATGTGATTGGCAGACGGATCAATTCAGAACGAACATTTGTCATTGATTCGAGAGATTGCGCGAACACAGACGCTGTCATGGAATCATTTGGCGACAGCATACTGGTTACAATGCAAGACAATAATTTGTTGCTCATTTCGAAAATTTTGGCATTAATAAAATTCTGCATTAACGAAAATATTTGAAGAATCAGCTGTAAACTTTATTGAAATTTTCAAAATGAATAAAAATTAATTTTACTCAAAGTTTCAAATGAATAAAAATTAATTTTACTGAAAACTTTTTTGTATTTCATAATTCGACTTCGACAAAGAACATATACTTGGAATAATGTTAAATATTATAGAAATTATTATCAGAGAAAACTGTTAACAGAGATAGGATAATTAATACTCTTTTTATATCGCTTTATAATTACAATAAATACCATAGGAATTAGTGGCTTTCACCGAGATTAGCGAAATCAGAATATTTCTGACTCATTATTCAGATTCAGTTGAGGATATTGAAATTTTTCTCACAAGTTAATGGCTTCATAAATTTGTTAGCTTGCATTTATAGTAACACCTTTACTTACTTGTCTTAGTATAAAATAAATCTGTCGTACAATTAGCCTTCTTTTCCTCTCATTTTCTATTCTGTAAAAGTGGAGTGAGTTTACACTGGTTAATCAGTTAATTTAATGTAATGAGATGTGAATTTGAGACCTGTGTGACACAATTTAAATTCTAATTAAAAAAAAAAAAGAGAGCATGAAATAAAAAACAATGATAACTGCTGACCTGAAAGTATCGTTTGACCCTTATGTCCTCCTACTTGTGCTCCCCATCAATATTGTTTTTCAGTGTTGTCTCTCTACATACGAATCGCTTTCGCAAGAATCTCTGCAAAGTGAATTTTTTAAAAAGCTCTTTTAATTTTTTTTTAGTTCAATTCAATGATTTTGGCTCCAAGATGCCTATGTTTAGATTCATTAAAACCTTGGAAAAATCTATCCAATTCCGGAAAATTTTTTTCTCACTAATTTTTTAAAACTTTTTGAAAAATGTTGTTAGTTTTTGGATCCTAGAAACTTTTAGTTGTAAATTTATTAGATCCTGTGAATCATCCTGTACGTTAAGAAACAAAATCAAAAGCTAAGCTTTATTCTTATCAGAATGGACTGGAAGATGACAAAAGGTTTGGAGCAGGATGAATATCGTCAGATGCGTCGGATCGCATTCCTTGCAATCGTTGTTTCAACTGCTGCGGTTGTCTCAGCAGTCATTACTTTACCGATGCTTTATGGTTTCATTCAAAAATTAGAAAATCATTTGTTGCGTGAGACTCATTTCTGCAAGGTAGAAATTTCATCAGTAGAAAATTAGCAAGCAATTCTAACATCTATAATTGGAAAGAATATAAATTTAGTGAATAAAAAAGAAAACAGAAGTTGCAGTAATTAGAAAACATTTTTGCTGCTTCATTAAAATATGAATGAACAATTTTCAATAATATTAGAGCAAAAATTTGAAGATTTAATTAGCATTAGAGATTCATGAAGTAGCAAAACAACTTGAAATTAAATTGGAAAAACTAATACTGAAAAGAAATCTTGAACTTTCATGCATATTATGACATTAACAACATTAATAACACATTTTTAGTCTCGATCAAAGGATATGTGGTCCGAAATTACAGCACTGCAGATTGGCAAGAAGTTTTTCAATCGGATTAAAAGAGAATGGTCATTCGGTAAGTGGATGCCTCCTAATTTGTATCAAGATCCTGGTAGTATTTATGGTTCCGGTGGTGATAGTAGCAGAAACTATGGCTCAGTACCAGTGGTGCCGGTAATAAATGCTAATCAATATGGCCAATGTTGTACATGTCATACGGTAAATCATTCAGTTTCAATTTTTTGATAAGTGATGAAGTATCTGAAAATGGATTAGTTATCTCATCTCTTTCCTTTAAGATATGATACCGCAAAATAACCGAGAAATCAGCAATTCATCAATAGCTTTAATTCATTTATTTGTCGCTTACCAACTTATTAATTTGAAAATGCAAGTAAAAATAGCATTAAATTTTTCAGCGATTCAATTTATTCCATTCATTAATTACATCATATGATAAAATGAATTCGTTTATTTGAAATATATAATATATTCATTACAAACAATACATAATATTTAAAATTTCATACATAATATTTAAAATGTTTGATTGGTGCGCGTTAATTTCGCAGTGCACTGTATATTCAAGACCGCAGTTGCAGGGTGCTGCAGGACCTCCCGGTCCAGATGGTGAGGATGGAAAAAATGGATTGGATGGATACCCAGGCAAAAATGGAAAACAGGGAAAAGACTCGAAAATTTTCTCATTTTCGTTAGACGGAAATAGAGAGGAGCAAGAATTGTGCATGAATTGTCCACCAGGTCCTCGAGGACAACCGGGTCCTACAGGCCCCAAAGGACCTCCAGGTCCTAAAGGAGCAACTGGAAATCGCGGAAATGATGGCGAAAAGGGTGAGGAGGTTAGTTTTATAATTTTCTGAAACTTTTCTGTTTGTCCGCAACCATTCATCAGTCTAATATATTAAATTCTTGCTTTTATTGTTCAGTTTAGAAAGAGATCTGAGTAATTTCTTTTAGGGCTTAGCTGGACAAGTAGGACTTAAAGGTCGACCGGGACTGCAAGGGAAACCAGGTACTCGTGGCGTACCAGGACGATTAATCCATGTACCAGGACCTTTTGGTCCAACTGGACCAAAAGGAGATTTTGGTGATCTGGGTCCAAAAGGTGTACCTGGTATGGACGGCATTTCTTACCCGGGTCGACCCGGTGAACCAGGTTATAACGGTAGAAATGGACTGGAAGGAAAGCAAGGCTTACGTGGACCTTCGGGTCCTCCAGGTAAAGATGGCACACGAGGCAATTGCGATCATTGTTCAGGTAAATAATTTTTCCATACTTTGTTTCTTAGTATGAATTTTTTTCAGAAAAAAATCCTGCAAATCAATCAACATTTCCGCAAGTTTCAGAACTGAAACAATTGAATACATTTGATTAACAATTGAAAACATTTGGAAAAAGTCAAAATAAGTTCCTTTTCTTCCCCGCTTCTATATTATGACTCATTACAGCTCCTCGATTACCGCCAGGATATTGAAGTCTGAAAGAAGTTTCAAGAATTAAACAAGAATTTGTTCATACATATTTTCAGATACATATTACACTATTTTCAGACTTCAGATAAATTATTTATTCAGCTATGTATCTATTTCCAAAATTTTCTATCAAATCAGCAGTTGATTTCACATCAAAAGAACATCAAGAAATTTTAGTTAATTTGTTTCTGTTCCGAGATTTTCGGATAACTATCAAACTGTTTTACTTAACCATTTAATTTATTATAGTCATTCATTTATGTTGTTCCGATTTAGTTATTGTAATTGCATATTTTTCTTCGAAAAAGTTTTCGGAGTAAATTTGTTCAGCCCTTGAGGAATAAATTTAAGAGTCATGTGTTTATTTTTCGAGAGATAATTTAATGCAGATTTAATGCACATTCGCATAATTTTAGCCAAAACTAAAATTTATTATGTGTCTTAGTGCTACGAAATTCTCGGATTATAATTTTTGCTGAGAAAAAACAAAACAATACAAGATTTGGTTTTACAAGCAGGAACATCACAAAAAAACTCACAACTACCAGTACATGCATCATTTCAATAAATGCAAAAATTTGGAAATGAACTTTCCGCAGAATTTAATTCGTTCTTCAAAATCAATCTGTTGAACTGAAATTTTCCCATTTATGTTTCCTTATTATCTAATGTCATGTAAATAAAAAGCGATGATAGGCTAAGATTATGAATCGATGACAAATGACAACATTCAACGAGAATAAGATACCCACAATTGACAAAATACATTCACATACCTTGTATTAACGAAAGCCATAATTGTTACTCGACAGCTTCTTTGAGAATTAAACTTAAATTTAAGCAAAAAACTAGTCAGCATTAGAATTATATCTGAATATCATTAAAAAGAAATAGCTTTTTACACAAGAATAAAAAAAGCTTTTCATATCTTAAAAGAAAGCTTAATTAAAATATCGCAAGGGATAGATAAGAAAAGAAATACTGCAAATTGACAAATCCAATACATTCAAAAATTCAATATTCTGTTAAAAATAAGACGGTGTTATGATGATGCATAAAATAGAAAACGAATGAACGGCAAATAACAGTCTAAATTATTTACAACTTTGACCTACAAAAGTAGGTAAGCATGAATATACAAATTCAAGATATCCCGTCTAGAAAATAAATGCATTTGAGAAAATTCGTGAAGTTTTAATTAAATCTTCTTAAAAGCTTTTTGTTTTTGTTTGCTTCATTTCTATTCCTTTATTGGCACCGATCTATAGTGCTGCAAATCTTTCGTCCATGCTGGACCATTTCCATGTTTTAAACTTGCCAATAATTGTCCTCAAATAAAGAAATATTTTAAAAAGTCCATTTCAAAATAAGGATAACAGAAAAATGAATAGAATGCTAAAAGTTGAGGGGGCTTACAGTTCAGGGTTAACGGTAATTACCGTGTTCATCATGTCCTTGGTGCGACAATCGATTTTCGGCATCAATTATCGCTAGCTGCTTCCGACTGAAATGATGGACAATTCCCGCTCCATATGCATCACCTAATACATTGATTGATGTCCGAATTCGATCCATGTAAAAAAAAACAAAGTTATACCTTTTAAAAGAAGTAATTAAAAACAATGCGGTATACGAGGCTACTTATAAAAATAACAGAGATTTGAAACTGCAAATGTATTTTGAAGTTTGGACATAGTAAATACTATTAAAATGATTAAAAATCTAATTTGGATACTTGAAGTTGCTCAAGAAAGCTATCATGTAGTAAAAGATTCTCATCATTTTTGCAACCATATTTCATTTTCGAAAGTTTGTATTTCGACTTTATTCATATTTTTCATGATGTTAAAAAATTAAATCTCATGAAAACTTTATCAAAGCAAAACAAAATTTCAGCTCGAAATTTGAAACCATCCTTGTCAATCATTACAGAAAGCGGAATTAGAAATTTGAAACTTGTAAAACTTACAAAAGCCAGTCGACGGCCACAATTAAGGAAACATCATTTACGGGTAATCCAACTGCTGTTAAAACAATTAACATTGTAACCAGGCCAGCTGATGGTACTGATGCCGCGCCTATCGATGCTAATGTTGCTGTTAAACTGGAATTTCAACTTAGTTGCTATTCCTACTCAAACTTGGATGAAAATTGATGATTCCAATTAAATACATGAAATTTTTTTGCAGGAAACTTTGAAATTCTTGGAAAAAATATCCTACAAAATTACAAATTAGAACCTAATAGTAACAACTTGGCCAAACGACAAATCAATTCCATTTGTTTGAGCTATAAAAATAGAAGCTACTGCCTCGTATAGTGCTGTGCCATCCTGTAAAACATTTTTATTCATCAAAGGTTAAGAAAAAAAAAACATTTTTTGTAGGAAGTAGAAAAAATTAGTAATAGAAAAGATGAACCATATTGATAGTCGCTCCAACGGGTAGTACAAATCGAGTAACTCGTCGATCGATCCCCAAATTTTCTTCCAAACATTTAAATGTAATAGGAAGAGTTGCTGAACTAAAATGAAATTATTAAATAAAAATTTCCTAAAGTGAATTATGCAAATTCCTAAAGTAAATTATGTAATAGAAGGGACAGAGGTTTAAAAAATTATGAAACCTTGAAGCAGTTCCAAGAGCGGTAATCCATGCTTGCAGCAAACCCCGCATGTAAGTAAATGGATTCTTCCTGGTACAAATGTAGAATAATACTGGTAGACTGATCAATGCATGAACGACAAGTCCTAGTAAAACCGTCACCACATACATTGCCAACATTCGAGCCATATTGCCCAAATCATCAATTTCCAGAATTTTTCCAATTATCAAACACATTATTCCAATTGGTGAATACCTTAATTAGAGCATATTTAAGCATAATTATTTATAGTAGTACTTAAGTATAATACTTGCAAAATATAATACTAGTAAAGACAGATTATTAAGAGTTAGTATTAATTGATACAATGACGAAGTGCCAAATACCAAAGGATATTTGCCTGAATAACTTTTCGTTTATCATTTGATTTTTCTCACATTTATATAAAAATAAAACTGAATTCGTTACCACATGATAAGCATGACAAGTCTCATAATCACTTGATCCAATATGGAAAAGAAATCAACCATAGTTTGAGCTTGTTGACCCAACTGGCTTAGTATTATTCCAAAAGCAATGCAGAATACTATTAAACCTGTAACGAAAACCATACAGGTTTGTCCATTTTGTTTTCGAAAATTTTTTTCCAGCTTAAGCTGAATGATGAAAATTACCTACCAAGAACATTCATACCAGCAGTATATTCAACTGATGGTTTCATTATAGTAAGAGAACCGTTTGCGATTGCTTGCAGGATTTCAGAACTGTTCTTTTTAATAATTTTTGGTTTCACCGGTATATATTTAGTTTGTACTTGTTGGAATGTTGCTTGTACAATGTTTTCCGGAAATGTATTCCTAAATGAATTAGACTATTTAATGTATAAGAAAAAATTAGGAAACATTCTTTTTGTTTTTGCTTTTTTCACTTAATTTTTCTTTTAAAACTTTAATAAATACTTTCACAAGTATTATTGTTAAAATTATATTTTTTTTTGCAAAAATTGATATTTTTACTCTACTTTGCTAAAAGACAAAATTAATTTTTATAAGTTTGCCCTTGACTATTCAACCACATATTTGAGTTGAATTTTGACCAATGCAAAAGCACACATCATCTCCTCTCTTTCTATTCTTTCCACCTTTCTATATATTCTGGAGTGCACTTCTCGACTTCCGAAATTACCTGGCTTCTTGATTTGTATGCAAACTTGATCCACAGACCCATCTTTTTTCAAAGAGGGGTTCTTTAAGTTACCTCAATAAATCGAGGAATGTTTCGAGAGTACTGACTGTTTTTGCTTCTGTACCTCCAGCGATACCATTTTTGATTGTTGGGTCACCAGGATGTATTGCTAGTACCAGAAATATGCCCGTCTGAAGTAATTTAATGGTTACCAATTTTTTTAGAATGTCACTTAGAATCTTATTCTTAAAAATCTCTCTCACTTCTCTTTTTCTTTCAGAAAAACATATTCAAAAGAAGAAATGTTTACAAGAAATATTGCAATTGTCAGATGTTTATTTTAAAAACTAACGATAACAGCAATAACAGTAGTAGTAACATAATAAAATATTGCGAGGAAACCCAAACGACCAGACTGTTTCGCATCCAGCTGAGCTAATCCTAAAATTATTTTTTTAATAAATTATTACATAAAATATTGATGGTTTCAAGATATTAATGGCAATTTGACTTCAGATATTAATAGGTTGCAAAAAATTTCAGGAAAACTAATTTAGTTTTGGCACCATCAATAATTCTAATGTTAGTTAAAAAAGATGTGTATATAACAGCTGTAATAGTCATGCTAAATAGTTGTATTTAAAAATAAACTGAAATTATCACGAGATCGGTTAGAATAAAAAATCACTGCAAAATACTGTTGTAATTCTCGAGAAATTCAGAATTTACTATTGAAATAGCATATTCTAGTTTAACTTGGAATTTTGATTCTGTATTTTGGATCAACAAATAATAGACATAAAAAAAAATATGGATATTTGAAGTTATTTTTTCAAATTTATGTTACCTGAAATAAGCGAACTGACAATAAGGGGCAGAATCATTAGTTTCAACATGCGCATCAATAATTCTCCCGGAAAGCTGACCAGTACTATAGATTGAAGTGTCAAATTATATAGTCGTCCAATAAAGCCCAGTAGAATACCCATTAGTACAGAAATGATCGTTAGCAACAGCAGCAGATTCTGTCTTAACCAACCTGCCATTTTCTAGAAAAATTTCAGGCTGAATGAACTTAGCATAATAATATTTTAGAATCAAAATGAATCTACTCTTTAAATATCATGCATGGTAATAAGAGAAGAATTTATGATAAGAGAAGGACTTAATATGCAATAATCCTAAAAAAGTACAACATCCAAATTACATTAAGGCACTTCCGATTGTGAAGCAAACAAATTTGTTCTGCAGCAAGCATCACTGTTTACTGATTTGAGAATTCGAAATTGTATTCCGGATTGCGGATTACTGCATTACATTACAACTGAATAATGTAACGCATTCAAGAAAATCAGTCGAGCAACATTTTATGTCAGTGTAACAAACTGAGCGACTAAAACACTAATCGAATAATTGCGATGATAAAAAGAAATGGAATGAAAAATTATGCCTCAATGAAAGAAAAGCTAATATGCATCAAAGTACAAAGTATGTATAATTAAAAATACGTAATGAAGCATCAGATGTAAATGAGAATGTTGAATAAATATTGCTGCATATTTAATATTAAATGCAGGCAAGAAATGAAGCAGTATTATAAAATGTTAAGCGTTTTAATTAATATACTGAAAATATTGGAAATTATTTAGTTTTAAATGATAATGATAAGTTATTCGATTCCTGTCCGAGGTAATTCAATTTATGGTCACAAGAGATGAAACGAAAGTATTTCTTATCAATTCCAAAAAAGTATTTTGCTTATTTCATGAAAACATATCAACAAAGTGCAGCTTTGATTAACTTTTAGTTGTTTGTTCAATGAGTAAGACTGATTATATGAATTCGGTGTTTACTTAGAACAGAAAAATACAACTAATAGAAAAGATAGTGTGGCATGGCATGGAAGCTGTTAGCAGTGTTATGAATTCTTTAATTATTAGCCGATTATATTAAAAATTAACGTGTTGGATCCTGTTATGATTAACCATAGCATGCGATGTTTATAAAAAAGGCTGAAGATCATAAGATGACAACATCTTAAGGAAAATAATTACGTTGTTTATCAATTACGCTGCTTTGCAAACATTATTCGCATCAGTCATTTAAACTAATTGTAATAATAATCCAGACCAATAGCAATAATAATTTGTGTTAACTGCAATCATAATATGCAGAAGCGAACAGCTGTGATTTCTTATAAAAGATGACTTTTTTAGAAAAATATATTTTTATGTTCACTGCAATCAGTCAACATTAATTGAATTTTATTAGCTTAACTAATACTTTATGCAAACATCTACGAGCATCAATGAATTGTAATTTGATACTAGTGACAAATGTTATGGAGTACGCAATAAAGTAAAGCATTTTCAGAGAACTTGCAAATTTAACGACTTTTTCTGACGAAACATTTTTGAGAATGCGATGGTTTTTAAACAGCGGTTTACATATTAATATATTGCATTAAAAATTTTTAGAAACAAAAAAAGTTATATCAACACTAGGTTTGGCGGTAAATAAACACGTGAAGTATGACGAATAAACATGTGCAGTACCAGGAAAAAACAAGCAAAAAAGCAATCTGCAAATTTTGATGAAATTTAAAAAATTTTTAAATTGACATTTTCCTTATGTAGCCATTATCTACTCATTACTCATTATAAATTTCTTCGTTTTTTATTTTAGCCTGCCATTTTTTTTGATTCTTTTACCTTCAGAAAACATAAATCAACCAACAAATAAATAATAATGCTTTCATAGCAAAAATAATAACATAAGAATAATATAGAAACGATCTGACGGATTACAACCGCAATTGTTCATCTTCGAAATTAAGATGATAGATGCCATTTGATATGATTACAAAAAGTAAGACAGAAAAACAGAAGGAAAGAGTAAAAGAACAAATATTTAAAACTAAAGAAAAAAAATATTTGTGAAGGGCAAAATGGCTGAATGAGCGGTAGAAATGGGATGGATTCGGTTTCTGCATCGGGCTTAACATCGGTGCTGTCTACAAGAGTAATGCATTTAACGATTCATAAAAGGAAAAAGTTTTCTTTTATGAATCGATACGCCCTTAAAACAAGTTTTTCCTGTAAATGCCTCACCCCGATACAGTGCTTACAGAATTGGAAATATTTTCGAGAGATGAGCTAAATCGAGCTTTGAAATTTAGAAATACCCTAAAATCTAATTTTGGTCCTATTGGATCTTAGCATTAAAATTTACTCCACATATTACTCTTCTCTCATATCATATTAACATAATTAAGACGACAAAATTATGCGTTCAATTACTTTAAGTGTAGAAGATATGATTAAAAAAGTTTCCATTTTGATATAATTTATGAGTTGAATTTCATGCTTAATTTAAACTTCCCGCAAATGCTAGTCGAGAAAATTTCATCCTTTGGTAGATGTCTGTAAAAGACATATCTCTTCAAAAAATGTCACTTTGGGAATTATTTGAAATGATTTTATGAAAGTAGTGTATAAATGGGGAGAACTTTTAATGTACCCAGTTTTTTTTTTTTATTTTCAGAAACGATCGATACGCTTTGAACTGATCTCGATGATACACAGTATTCTTCAATTCCTTCCTGAATGAAGTGCGAAAAGAATGACAAAAGAAAAGAAAATAAATTAAAAATTATTTCTTACAATGTATGCATTTAGAAGTACAATGTGCATGATACCTACTTTTAGTTTTTATTTTTCAATTTCAAATCAAATCAGTTAAACTTAAGTTAGATTTGACATTGAAAACTTTCACATTGATAATTCTTTCTTTTCAATTTAAAAATTGGACATAATTCTTTAAAAGGACTACAAGTAGAAGATGTTGGTGAAAATTTGATATAAAGTAGCAGATAACAAAGCCTTATTTTATTTTATTTTTTTTTTTTAAAGTAATTGTACGTTATATAATTATATCACTGAAAAGTTTGTCTATTTCGTATGAAATGAGAATAAAAGTTTAAAAATATTTATATGATCCTAAACATAGTTATGGAATTGTTTCAAATTAGAAAATAATTAATTTAGACAGAAAAGTTAGCAAAATGAGTAATAAAGAGATTGAAAAAAACCCCAACGGGTATAGGTTAAAATTGAAGTTGGCAAAAAGGTTTTCAAGGGTATATTGATAAAAAAACGTCCAACCGACTATTTGTGTGTTATTATGTCCCCTTAGTATCATCATAAGCTAGCATTCAAATGGAGCAGCATAGACATACATACAAATACACACATACACAAACATGCACACCACGTCAGTGTTAATTTAAAAATTTATGTTATTTTAATGCGAACATAATCAAACGACCACTATTAACAGATCTTATTCGCACTGTTTACTTATCCTACATTGATTTATCAATTAAGTTCAAAAAAGAAAAAAAAAAACGAGTTTGATCTTGATTTGATTTAATTTTCCGCTTGAAATAAATGAATAATAATTAAAAAAGAAAATAAGGGATGATAAAAATAAGTCCTATTTAAAATTTATTAAATAAAATTGATTAAATGATTTTGTCTATCTCTCATTTCAATAATTCATTTACAATTATACATCTAAATTTTCGCAACTATTTGTCTTCCCCATTTTTCACATTTAAAAGAATCTTTTAGTTTGAATTAAATTTCAAAATTCTTTCACAATTAATCATTTCATTTTTCATATTATAAATTAATTTAGACTTATGTCAAAAAAAAAGACGATTTAAAATTGGTAAATATGTAAATAAATAAGTTTAAATTTAACTAAGTGGAAATTGTTATCTGATAAAAAGCTGCAGCTGTTCAGTTAGACAAAGTTCATAACTGCTTATTAAAACAAAGATTATTACATTGTAATTTTAGCAATAACAAAGTAGATCATTTACTTCGAATTTATTTTAAATTTTAGTGAAGTAGTAAAATTGTACCAAACAGATGCAAATCGCAATCTTTGTTATTTTACATGACAAGAATGTTTTTCTGTCCATTTTTTAACAAATAACATTAGCAGAGATTAGTGTGCTTTGAAATAAAATATTTACACTTACCATCTCTCCAAGCGCATTTGTATTTTGAATAAGAGGAAAAGTGGAGTGCTTAACAATCGGAAATTTGCTAATTTTGAAATAAACAGAAATAAAATCAAAATTTATACATCGAAAAAGAGAAAGTGTGTAGTAAAATGCGATAGATTTTTTAATTTATAAATTGCTCATCGATTCGTTCAACCAGAAAGTTAATTGTAGTAATGAAGAACAAAAGAGAAACAGAAAGTGCAGATACTTTCTTGTTTTGTTTTTTTCTTGTTTAAATCACTCATACAGAAAGCCCAAGAAATGAAATTCCTTAAAAAGAATTTTCATCCCTCAAACAACTAATCCTAAAAATGTAATAAGCTGCAAAATAAATAAGACGGAAAATTAGCAGTAACTTTGATGCAGTAAACCAATTATTATTTTCTGATGAGACATATAGAGAGCGGCTTAACAGCTTGTAAGGGCCTATCATTCTCCAAATGGAGTCAAAATAATATTATTTTAGGTTGAGTAAAAGAGAATGACGGAGTGAGCGAATGTTTTTCTTACCCGATTAGTTACGTTTCCTTTCAAATTAAGTCCTAAAGCTATTTTAAGAAAATCAGAAAAATGGCAAGAAACGATGTTGATGATTTGATTATTTTTTCACAAATCACTGAAATTTTAAAATAGTTTTTGTAATTCCCTAAGAGAAGTGAATTACGAATATGTGAGTAAAGCAATTCCTCTTAACAAATTTAGACATGAAAGCCCTGCGATAATTTAATCCTAATTGTCAGAAATAATTGGCAGAGCACCCATAATGTTTTTAAGACATAGAAATAGGCAAATTTAAAGATCATTTTTTAANCACCCATAATGTTTTTAAGACATAGAAATAGGCAAATTTAAAGATCATTTTTTAAAAAAAATTCAATTAAAAAAGGTTGTAAACTTTTCATTTTTTTCACATTAGTGATTAATAAATAAAACGTGAAGGAAATAAATTGAAAAATGAGCTCAAAAGGAAAAATCAAGGATTAAAGAGAAAGAATCAGATCAATAATCTCATGCTAATAATTAGACTATCGAACGGTATTCATTTTGTTTTCCTATTTCTTTAAAAAAAAAAAAAAAAAGACATCGATGCATCCTTGATGATACTGTCCTGATTAAATCTCTACCAACTAACAATGCCGTGCGAGAGAATATTTTTAAATCTATTCAATACTGAGAACTTTTAAACTGCAAATTTTTTCAGCTGTTATTTTTGAGCAATTTGCTGCATGAAAAGTATTATGGCAGAGAATGGAAAAAATATCCAACTTAGCAATCCGTTTAATTTTCCATATGAAACTAACAAAACTTTAATTAGATTGTGCAGAAATGCTTAAAAGTTGCTCCATCAATTTCTTTCAAAGTAAATGTCGTGTCTCATTATTAGGACATGAAAGACAGCATAAATGGCCTGTTATTTCTTTGCTAGATATATCGTTGTTGTGGATTCTGAGGGAACTTTTGCAGTATTCTAGATCGAAATATGTAATAGTTGAGTGATATTTAATATTCAATTTCGCAATAGAATCATTACTTTTCAATAGAAATCAACTTGTTCAAAATGGATGCTTTGAATTCTGGTGAAATAAATAAATATTCCGCAAAGGCAATAATGGAATGATTATCAAGAAATTTGAGAATAAAATTGACTTTCAATGTAATAAAATGGGTTTTTAAACATTTGTTATTTTTCAACAGTTTGATGATTTCCACAGTGCCGAAAAGAAGAGATATATTAAAATGATAGTGTTAATTCACAAATATACATTTCTTTTTTCACATGGCAAGGGCAAGAATTTATTAGTGCAGTTTGTCTCTGACGTTTCTATTTTTCTATGTATAGCAGTTACCTGTAAAACATTCGTTTTATTTTTATTTTCGAACATTTGGTTTTTGTTATTAAAAATAAAAATGACAAAGAAAAGGAAATTTCCAAACTTTTTTTATGTCCTTTGTTTTGAAAGTAGTTTGTGTGTCTTTCATTGAGAAAACACTTAATAAGTTGTAGCTCTTATTTTTATCCTCTTTGAATTTTTGAAAATTTAATCGAACAGTTTACAGTAGTTCTTGGCTATGTTTAAGCAAGGCTATTACTCTAGAATTGACCTATTTTATTATCCTTTTTGAAATTTTTTTTTTTTTGATCAGAATTAGAAAAGAACAATTATAAATTTGATCAGTAGAATAATGAAAGGAATCTCAAGGATATGGAATATTGCTTAACATATATCCCATCTTTGAATAGAAAAAGAGTTATTGCAAAAAAAACAAGAATAATCTTAAATTAATTTTTTTAGACATATGCACTATTATAGCAGTGTTTTTTTTTTTTTTCAATTAGTAAAAAGTGTGCAGTTGACATGTAATGAGTGAAAACTTTTTCACACTGCTCAAAGAAAAAAAAGAAAATTCAGAATAACAAAATATTTAACAGCAAATTTAATAAAAAAGAATTTGCACTTTGCAAATATCTTTATTCTAAAGATTTCTGAATCGTATTTACTTAGATTAGTGACATTCCAATGTTTTTCTGTATTTCAATTTTTCAATAAATAAAATAAAAATTATAAATGCCACAATTGCATTAAATAAAATGTGAATGGAGAACTTAAAATGTAATGGTAAACAAGTCTTGAAATCAAAGTGAGATTCACATTTGGTATGATGTGTACTTATCATTTCCATACAATGAACACTATATATTTGCGAGCCAGGAATTGAAAACAGTAAAGTCTTTTTGTGCCGATACTGCAAAATATATAATGAAAACCTAGTTTTTTGATTGATCCGACAATATTTTTCGCGGGCATATATATAACTACTGAAACTTATTCTTGTGACTAACTTCGCCGTCTTGCAGTTTATTCAACATATAGCTTTTCTTTTTTTTGTTTTTGAAAAGCATTTCGAAAATAATTTATCAAGAAAATCATTAATTAAAAGATAATTGTAAATTGTTCGTAAGTATACGGTGAAGTACTATTGCCATCTTCATTTTTTGCAACAGCAGAGTTTGTCTTTGCTTTTTTCGGTCACAATTCTAACTTCTTCACTGATTACTTCATTGATTTCTATATGAACTTTTCTTAACTCATACACAAACATCAAAGAAGAAACAAGCACCTCGAAGAATTATTATAGAAATAGCATAAATTGATAAGAGAAAAACATTTTCTTTTCATTTTTTCAGAATCACGATAAAATTCAATCAGGAAACAGGAGGCCTAACGAAAAGATCGGGAATAGAAAAAGTGAACGGATAGGGACAATTTAAGTCGAAATCTGCATAATATCATAAAAAAATTTCTTGTGAAAGTTTTCTTTCCTTAAAATTATAAAATTTATTGTTACTTTGTTTATATGAAAAAATATTAACAAAAAAAATTGTTCTCAGCAAAAATTATAAAAATCATTATGGGTCAGATAAAACAAATTTCGCACGACCCTAATTGATCACTTTTAAGTATAATCTGAAAATGATTCAGTACTTGCTTAGATCAGTATTCAAATCTGAATACAGAATTCTTTTAAATATTTAATAATGAATTCGTGGAATGATTAAAATTGTGAAATTCAAAGTTTTGGGTTTTTTATAACAAAAATCTTTACTCAATATTTTTCTATGTACAAACATTATAATTTTTCTTTAGAGAAGTAAAATCTATCAGCAATAATGTATCCTCAACTTTTGTAAAGAAACGAATAAATCACTACAAGTGAAAATTAGCAATCTGAAGGACAAACGAACAAGAACTAGTTCTGAGTTATACAAAAAGAAGGAATAGTTTTGAGTAAATAATAGCAGCATGACCAAGCAAAACATTTACTTCCATTATTTCGAATTGGAAATTCAATTTCACTCTTTCTTAAAGTGATGAATATAATTTTTAATTTTTTCCAAAGGTGAATTCAAGCTGTTTACAAAATTAATTTTTCATTACGCAAAAAAATGATAGTCATTTGGTGCTGATGTCAATTAATTCATATTATAGAATTGAGAAGGTGGTAAGTGTTTTATTAAAGAGCACAAATCTGAACAAATGATGCACTGCTAATATTGTCCATTTGAGTTAAGGAAAATGACATTGAATTTTCTTGACGATGCCAATCATTGTGCTGATATGTTACCCAAACTTTAACAACTGTTGTTATTAAAGCATTCGTTAATGAAAATAAGCTTGCGAGGTTAAATCTCAGATATTTTTCACAGTCAGTATTATATTCGTTTCAAACTGAAAGTTTTTTCATTTCAAATTAAATATTGAATCGGTTAAATTGAAAAAAGTGTCTGGCTTCCAGCCAAAATTGATCGATCATAATATTTTTCGAATAAATAGGTTTTTATGTTCATAAGATTGCAAAGCCAATTTTTCAACAAGCTCTTAAAATTCACAATTACTTGACTTCATCATAAAACATCATAAAATCATAAACGTCTTTTATATTTTATCTTGATTTAAAGGAGCAAAAACTTTTCAGTGGCATTGAATTGAAAAAGAAGAATTTTATGCAACAAAAATGTATTCATTTCATATCAAACTATTCGTCTGTGACATAAAAGCTCTGACAAATCATTCAAAATTGATTTCATTGCTATATTTCATAATAATGAACAATTGTTGATAATAATAAACAAAATGGTAGTAATAGAGAGATGAAGTAAATGAAACATTGTTTTAAAAAAAATCACAATTTCATGTAACATTTTGTTGCGATAAATTAAAGATGAAAGGCTGCGGCGATGCGCTAGTGGGTCGTTTCTTTTCTTCAGATCGTTTCGCTCTCTCAGAAAATTCTGATTAAAAAAAAACTTTTTCACTATGGACTGGTGAGACTGATGAACTAATGCGGGATGTAAGGTCATCCTAAAAGGATTTTAAATGACTTTTTTTTTTTTACAAAATCAGAAAGGCTTTTATGAGATGTATCCTTTTTCTGCTTAGAAATTCAAATCCTTTCTTCAATATGCATACCCTGAAGTCCTTCTTTCAATAATATAATGTTTTTGATCTCTAAGCGAACGAAGCGAAATAATTGATATTCCATAAAATCTTTTACACACATACCATTCTCTCAACAAAGAATTATATTACTTGGAAGAATTTGTTTCTCAACAATAAGTATTAGTTAATAATTAGTGCTTTTTAACTGATAAATGCATGAATAGTTCGATGGGAAACATGAGCCTTCTGATATTTGAATAAAAAGAGTTTCTTTATAAACTCCATCATTTTACCGCTTTATTTCTCAGATATGAAAAAAAACGGAGAAAAATTCAGGTTATTTTATTGCACCGAATTGTTTCATCACTGATGTTATTTGATCGAAGAATATCTTGAAAAATGAATGTTATTCGTTGCAGAGAAAAGCATAGGCTTGTTTGACTGTCAAGATATGAAAAGTCAAAGAAACAAAAGTTTATTTGATTTGCAATTTGAAATCCTCAAATTCCTCAAACCATCCACTTCACATTGGTTGCGGAGAATGTGAATTGAATTTGAGGATGGCTAATAAGTTGAGATTGCAAATGAGAGAAAGGAAAAAGAGTGATAAAAAAAGAAATTTATAAATATATTTATATTTTCTTGAAAAGAAATTTTAGAGCTTAAAATAGTTCATAACTAAACCATCATGAAATTTTTATGGTGATTTTTAGTCTGACGATTTTTATAATATCAAACTTAGAATGTTTCCAAATTTTTTTAATGTATAAGCAACCTGAAGCTATCAAGTATGCCTTGTATGATGTAATCATTTTACCTATGACGTGATGGTCATCCTGCCCAACTTAATATTTTATCGCTTTATAAACTTTTTAACTGAACAGGAAATATTTTATATTCATATAATCTGCAAATATTTCGTTTATCCAGCGAATGTTCAATGTTACTTTATCCAGCAGAAATCAAACTGATAGAGATAAGCAATATTTGCAAATTATATGAATATAAAGACAATTCTGATTATGAATTAAGCACAATTTTCTAAATGCTAACAGAATCTAGATAATTCACAAGTAAATTATCAGAATTAATTAAACCATGTCTGATTCCACAATTAATACTATTTCCTTACAAATGAGAACTCATTGAAAGATCCGATCAAAAATGATTCTGTGGATACTGAATACAGAATATTGTGAATACAAAAATGATTCTGAGAAATGATTCTGAAATGCTCGGAAAAATATGACAACTCAATTGAAAAGCTAGGGAAAATCAAATGCATTAAGTAATAAACTATCAGTAATTGCAAATTTATTTAATTATTCCAGTTCTTTTTTTTTGTTTACCTCACCTTTACAATCAAAAACAATCAAAATTTCGCTGCAAATTTTAAATGAATTAAAAGTCAGAAAATTCATTCAAATTATTCAAAAAAGATGCTTGGAACTCATTAGACTTTCGATCACTTTGAAACTTATCCCTAAACTAAACTTCATTTTCTTAAAAGTGAACAAGAATGGGATAAATCAGCATGGAAACATACTTTGATAAAAAATCTTCAATTAAAACAAATGGATTGTCTCCATTTTTGGCTTTCCTTGTTCAAATTAACTATCTGACGCTTATAGCAATAGAAAAATTATACAAACAAGATGAACAATGGACATGTCCAGTCGATAGAGAAATATCTGAAATGATCGAAATGTACCTGGAAACAAATGGAAATGAGTAGAAAGTCTTGATTAGTAGTAGAAATTCTAGAACAGTATTGAAATGCTTCATAACACAAAACTTATTCTAAAGCTAAATTAGATATTAATATCAACCAAATAGACAGTGTAATGAACTGAAATTTATCATTTGAAGCTCGTCGGGTGAATTAATAACTCGACGACTTGATCGAACACTTAACTCTTCCAACTTACTATTTTTCATAGCTTTCAATTTTTCTAGAAGTGATAAAAACATAATATTGATAGCGAAATAAGTTTAACTTTTAATAACTTCATTTCTTCAAACATGCGTTCATCAAGTATTATAAGTCTGCTGCATATCTGAATAAATGAAAATTTAGAACTTCGATGTTTCAAATTAAAGTCCTAGAAATCTTAAAATAACGGACAATTATTTCTGAACAAACTTTTTCACGTTATGCTTACATAGACCATTAAAGCTCAGTATTTGTGTCCGAACGGCTTCACTATTATCTTCGGAAAAATTTTTAAATCGGAGCACATCTTTATTTTGCTCCAATCTTTTTTCGAAATAGTCAAGGACTATCGTTGTTTTTGTCTTCTATGAAACCCAATCTAAATTTTTTCATTGCTAAATCTAAAATAACTTTTCGGGAAAAGAAAATGAAACAAATCTTAAAACTTATTGTATCAACATCTTCAAATAATTGTCAAGTATATTCGAAATGACTGAAAATTTTTTCTTTACCATTGAAAAGTTATATTATTTTGCATTCATTTTAGATTGAATTTACAATATCTAACAGTATCGGTCAATTTTACATACAATGAAAGCTAAATCGATTCAATTTTTGGTACTGCTGTAAGCACCGGAATTACGGAAGACTTTGGAAGGAATGTTGACAAAAGAATGACTGTGTAGCTAAAGCAAAAATGATCTAAAAGTTCATTTTCGCAGCACATGTTGCAAGATATAGTGGATTCGACTATAATGAATGATGGATGAAGAGAAAGATTAAGAAAAACTTGGACAATTGAAATGTTGCCAGTCAATATAAATAAAAGAAACTCCTTTTATCGTTCAAATTCAACCATCACTCATATAAAACAACTGTCCACTCTAAATCATCCTCACATTAATCTTGTCGTTTTGTTATGACCGGAACATTAAGTTCTATATTGTTTTACATATTGTTTATGCAGTTTTAATCGCTCAATATTAAGCTATCAATAAACAGTTTCAATAACTTATTTTTACTTGGGCTGATATTTACCATCCTACGTTAGTATTCTCTCAGCTTTTTTTTTTCATTTTCGTCCATTTCTTTTCATAAATCATTTTTGGGCATTTGTTTCTTCTATGTCATCCTTTTCCACTATCTCTTCAATGTTAATTCTTTCCGTTTTCTTTTAAATTTATCTTTCTGACCAGCTTCTGATCACTAGAAAATTGTTCATCGCCAATAATGTTCAACGTGAATTTTTTTTTCTTTCCTGGTAAATTGTATTAAAATAAATCAAATCATTTTGAAAAACAGGTAAACAGGTATTGAGAGATCCTTCACTAACATTATAATCATATTTGTTGCTGAATATTTAGACTGCATTTCGACCGTTTCGAAAGTTATTGTTCATTCGCAGTAATTGTGACATATGGCAGATCATGTGGATAACTTTTTTATTCTAAATTCACATATCTTAAAGAAAGTTTTCTACCAGCAAATATTTAAACAGTGAAATGAATAAGTCCAATTGAACTAAATAAAAAATGAAAGTTAATTTTAATTTCATCAAAAGAACAAGCAAATGAAATGGAAGCGGTGAAAGATCAAAATTGAAACGATACTAAGAAAAAATGATGGAAATGTACTTAGTGTATGTGTAATCTCTTCTCTTCCGGACTCATTCCTGCTTCTTATTTGACTGATTACTGTTTGATTGAATATTCGAAATCTAAATCTTATTTTTCAGTGATGTTTAATTTTATAAAATGATTATTAATATTTCAGCGTTATGGGATATATCTACTGTTATTCATTCCCTAATGTTTCAAGCAACATTGGAAATGTAATTGCCTTAGAATGTTTTTTGCATTAATGACAAAGTAATTTGTCTCAGATTGTTCGGCAGCTTTGATCTAAGTTTTTGCAACTAACGAAGTATAACTAAAAGTTGTAATTTTTTTTAGGAACCTGTTCTCTGTCCATTTTATCGTACTTTTTCTTTGATTTTTCGTAAAAACATACAACGCATAATTTTTTTGAAGAGTTTTTTTTTTTTTTTTTTTTAAAAAAAAAAAAAAAAAACAAAAAAAAAAAAAAAAACAACGAATATAATTTTAAAAGATTTGCATATATTTCAGAGTTAAAGAAAATTCAAAAATTGGCAGAATTTTGGAAGTCGACGTACACAGCAAGATGGAGCTCAAATTTAGAGTTAAAGAAGCAAAAACTGGTGAAGCCATACTGGTTCATCAGGCGTTCGTAGTATTTGCTCATAGTAATACTCGTCAAGAAATTATTTTTGTTGCCACACCGGATCACAACAACAATTACGTATTTTACGTGGTATGATTAATTGCTTTGTATATGTTGATCATAACTTTTATTCCATCGGATGGATTCATATAATACCCGTCAAATATGCTGTCAATTTTTGCTTGAATTTTCAGGATTTCGAGAAAGTTGCAAAAGATTTTGAAGGTTTATCAGGCCGATATATGGTACGATTGATAGTGGGTGATTCAGCAATATCGCATGCGTTGGATTGGAACTTGGTATGAATTATGAATGAGTTTGGGATTTGTTGAAAAAATAACATTATGTTATAAAGCTCGGCATTTTCTGATACACTGTGAAATTTAATTGAATCAGTCCAGGGATATCAGCATTTATAGCAGACAGAAATTCATCCATATTTATTTAATTACTTTTACAGGTAGATATTAATCTGCAACTTCCTGCAGTACCTGCTACAAAAATCAAGAAATCCGAACGCATCATCTATGAAAAAGCACCAGAAATTAAGCATATGTTTCGAAAGCCAGAAAAGAGGCCGCCACAAATCGTTTCAACTATTTTTATTTTCCTCTCTTCGTTTCCGTTGCTCATTGTTCTCATTTTGGTGTGTTAATATTTAAAATTTTCTGTTAAAAGCTTCAAAATTGTTTCTCAAAAACAAATTTAATTTATGAAAAGTTTCAGTGGTTACGCATTGGAATTAATTTTGGAAATTTGCCAGCATCTCCCTTCATACTGTTTTTCCATGGTGGTTTAATAGGTTAGTTTTAAATGGTACATTTTATGATTTTCAAGCAATAAGCAGTACTGATCAAAAGCCGATCATAATATGATAGCGTCAGCAGTCGAGCTCTTCAGCAAAGCTAATGCTGAAACTCAATCATTGCATGATTGCTCAGAAAATACTGCAGGTGTCTGCCTGCGCAAAAAATCTACTGTTTAGACTCATACTGTTTGGACTTTCTTGCCTGAAATAGGTTGTTTATTATTGGAAGACATTCATGAATGCCAGTGTATTTTTCTCTTTAAAATTATTTTTATTGTTTAAATTCGATTTTTTTTATAGAATGCTGCTACTTTCATTTTCACTCCATTTTAAGCTTCGTTTCAATAAACTTAATCATTTTTACTTGGACGAATACTAGAAATCGTTCTTATGGTTTACAGTACTTTACAGTCATTTTGTTTAATATCTTGTTATATAATCTTTTTTTTTTTTTTTTTTGCAGGAATATTTGGATTATACTTTGTTTTCTGGCTGCAGTTAACCATGTTTCAAACGTTGAAGTATTTATCGGTGATTGGCACTATAACATTTATTTCCGGAAATCGTTTATTGAGAGTACTTGCGGCAAAACGAAAGTATAAAATTTCTTCATTTTTTCTGTGATTATATTTATTTATTTTTTATTATTTTTCTCTGACTATTCATTTTATTGGAGAATGGTAAAGACTCCAAGTATTATGATAGATTCATGATATACTGTCATGGTTCTAGATAATTTTTAGCATAAAGTAGAAATACAGAGAAATATTTAACGATTTATTTTATTTTGGAATGATGAATTGATTAGAAAAAAACTGAGAAACTATCAGGAAGAAGTTAGCGCGCAAAACTCTACATTAATTTCAAATATTGTCTAGCAAATTCAGTTAAGGGTCAAAAATTCATGAAATATGATGTTGCAGAGAAAAAACCAATTAATTTGGAAGAGCGAACCACAGAAATGGAGAAATGATATTGTCATTCAGATTGTCCTCAATTATTTCATATTCTCTAGCATCAGTTTCTTCAGCTTTTCTACTTTTACTTTTTGTCAATAGAATCAGTTGTCAGATTTACTGGGTTTTGAATTTATACCTTCATGTAATTGCTAATTTATTTGCATTGTTGATCTTTTTGTTATGGAAGATTTGTTATTGATCAAAATTTTTTGATCATGTTTTCCTGTGTATTAGGATTCCATAAATGCATTTTTGAGTTTCATGTAGCAGAAATAGTTCTTTATTAATAATTGAAAACAGATGACGGACAGTGAATTTCGAAGGTCAGCATTTTGAAACAACTCGAACAAATCAAAAAAAGAAATGTGAATAAAATTGAGAATATGAGTAATGAAAATTTGAGTGAATTAAATGCATTAATACTTTTAATAATGAAAATGACTATAGTTGTTGGCTTATCATAGAAGGCAGGAATATTTCCATTTGCCCTACTCGATATTAAGTTGAAGAATTAGGTTATGAGAGAGAGAAGATTCGTTCTATTTAAATGAAAACTGGCAATCTGTTTTTTTTCTAATTGCTGTAAGTTTTCGATGAGAATGGTCACGGGAAATTGAATGATCTCCACGGTAGACTGTTAAACTGGTTAAGTTATGTGAGTTGATTAGTTATATTACAAGAGGTGTTTTTTATTAATTTATTTGTTATAAGAAAATTTTAATGTCAAGTGGTCAATTGAATAATATCATCGAACCGCATACTCCATAGTCGGTAATCGTTATTTCAGAATTGGCGAGTTCCAGTAGACATGATAACCTTTCAGCAAGCGCAATTATAAACCATGTAGTTGGATGTTTGTTGGTAGATTGTCGTATCCCTTCCCAGTATGCAACTGCATCATCAGCAAAAAGTGTACTGTACTGATTACCTAGTTACTTGTGATAGCGTAATGTTAGATTGTCCTTGACTCGTGTTGTCGTTAATGATAATTTTTATACCACTGGCGTGTTTAATCACATAAAGGTCGACTATAGCTGGTGTAATACGGAGAGCAACGTACGTGAAGTGTAATTATTGACGTGATAATATTGGTTCATGAATTGCGCACGCGTCATTTAAAAAAAAACCATAACCCACCAGAGACTGATGCAATCAGTTAGGATGATTGAAAGAGAGCCAATACTTTGGCAAGAGACCCATCGACTGGTACAAACATTCAAATTTTGAGAATAAAAAAAGCCGTTATAAAAAGAAAAAGAAAAGAGGTACCTTGGATTCAGGACACGTATAACTCCAAACCAAACAAGTGCTCTCCACTACTGCTCCCCAAATAAGCAGTAAGGTAGAGTGGTAAATAAACTTACTACGAAATCTTAAAAGCCAAAGACGATACTTCGATGTACCGGTGGTACTGATCTAAATAGCTTGCTTTATTCATATAAAGCCATTTTTATGTTTGGTTTGGAAGGAGCTATGTATAATTTTTTAATTGTTAAGGTTGATAATTTTTGGCAATGGATTATTTCAGTCTTTTTATTTCTTTTCCAGAAACGGAAAATCCTTTTGCTGTTACGAAATTTGGATTCTTTTCCTTAGAAGCTAATAAAATATAGATTAGTTTTAAGTCATTTCTGATCTCTCCCATAGCTCTTCATTACTTTTACAGAAAAAAATGATTTGGCTGAATTATTATTGATTTGTTTAGATTTCGACTTTCAATATTAGAAATCAATCAAGATGGTAACCTTAAAAGCAAAAGCATTGCAGGTGTCAGACAATTATCGATGATAAATGATCTGCTAAGAACGTGGGTGAAAAAAGGCTTTGTTAAAGAAGGAACAAATTTTTTTGTATCATTCTTATTTTCCTTTTTTGCTTATACCTGTTTGTGAATTTGTCTTAATGGTATTTTTTGGTTTACTTTGCCATATTTTTTTGTTTTTGCTTTTTTGAGTATTTTTTTTTGAGTTTTTTGTTCTGTCTGATAGGAGTTTCTGTTTATTTTGTTGTGTGCCATCTGAAATTTTTAATTAAGAACAAATATGCTTTTGTTGGCAGTATGCGAGTTTGTGCTCTAAGATATTCTTACAAAATTGCTTTTTCTGTTTTTTGCTTACTTTATTATTTAATAAGAATATTAGTTTTTTTACCTTTTTTTTATTTGGTTCCATTTGACTTGCATCGGACTCCATTTGATTTTCCTGAATGTGAGAGTAAGTTGGTGAGGGTTTAATGCAGATTATTCTAGAGTAGGTTTTGCATCTTTGTTTATGGGGGATTGCGGTAATGTACTGTGTTTTAGTTTTTCGAGTCTTTGTTTTTTAAGATAAGTTTTTTGTTTTTTTATGTTATTGAAAGATTTTTGATAAACAGGGTGTTTTTACAGGCTAGTATCATTTTTTTAACTGATCATTTTTTAATGTTTATTGTTTTCAGCTTAGATATTGTTTGTTTTTTCACTATATTGTTTGTTATTCCTGTCGAGTTTTTTTCTACTTTCTTGCAAAATTATATTTCTTTAACTTTAGTTCGTATATTTTTATTAAATATAGTCTAGCATAACTTATTATAATAGTTTAAGTTTAGAATTTTGTTTTGATGAGACAATGATTTTTATATTTTTTGGCTTTCTAGTATTATTTTTGTCCTCCAAACAAAAGACTTTTTAAGCTAATTATTCATTTGCAAAATTATGTATTCTCTGTTCCTAGTAATCTTTATGTTTTTATTATTCCCATCTTATTTTTTAGCTTTTTTTGTTATAATTTTGATTATAGTTAGGGATGTTTTTACGGTAGCTCGTTTAGGTTTAGTAAAAAAGTTTAGTTTAGTAAAAAAAAGTTTTGTAATGATAGTTGCAGATTGAGTTAGTTTTACAAAATCTGGTTAATTTTTTGACTGTTATAGCCGGCATGGAATTTTGACTTATTCAGTACCGAAGTCGAATATTTCATGAGTCTGAATTAACTTTGAAAGTTGTGGGCCATCAGTGGAATTAAAGTTATGAGAGTATGGTGACAGTGGTGAATTATATTTTGATTTTTCTATAAAGTCTTTAGATGATTTAAATGTCAAAGAATTCCGTTTATTTGATGTTGATAATCGCTGTATCTGTTCAGACTGATATTGGAGTATTGTACTTCTAGAGATGTTATATATTCTTTTGCTGTTCCTAAGTGTTTTATTAAAATGGATGCTTCAAGTGATCTTTTAACTAAAGTTTCTTGTAATTTTTCCTGCTCTGGTTTGTTTCATGGTTAGTGTTCTGAAATTTGTGGTGCCAGTCATAGATTCATGCCACTGTTTTAGAAGTTACATCTTTCGGGTGTTAAAAGATTTGAATTATTTGTTAGATTAGGATTTTTTAGCTTAATTAAAAAAAATATTCAGCTGTGATCTAAAAGACTTTAGAGATTTTTTTTTCAATTTTATATTTTGATATTGCATACTAGCATACCAGTAAAAGTTGTTATCATGGGTATGAATAATCGAAATAAAGTGTCAAAACTAGGCGTTTATTATTTTTACGAAATTAATAATATTTAGATTTTGTATTGACAAGACGTATTTTTTATTTCTATTTTTCGCTTTTTATTGTTTAAGTTATATTTTTTTATGAGAAGTTCTTCAGATTATAGTCATCTTGACAATGCTATCTCGACAGTAACTCTTCAGTTTTGCATTCAGTGATGAAAATTACAACTAACACTTTTCAACATCAATTACCCTAACCTGAAATGAAATATTAAAGTCTAACTGTCATCCTTTTCCTTATAATTGATGACAACAAATAAGTGAACAAATGTAAACATCACAATATTATCCAGCAAGTCGAAGTGAGAAGTAAGCATGTCCGGATTTATTACGAATTGAATTTAGGAGTGCTGGTTGGCAATCAAGTTTATATTATGTGTTTGTGCGTAATTAGAAATATTCTGTATATATATTTAAAAGAAAGGTTTCAGGATTTCAAAATGTTCTGTTTCTCCCAGTTCAAAAGCATGAAAGAAACGAAGCTCTTTAATAATTATTATATTCAGTAACTCAATTAATTTTGATAATTTTCGAGGAAAAATTTTTACTCGAGTAACAGATTAGTTAATCGTGGATAAGTTTGGCATAATGGTGCACAATAATTCGTCATAAATTCGGTGGCATAGCAATCTTAATTTTAATCCTTTTCATTAATAAAGCCTTTCGTAGTAAGTGCAACTGGTGCTAATGACTATTCGGAACACATTCTAATTGACCTATAACCTTTGAAAGCAGGATAATTCTTGGTAACAAGATAAAAGACCTCGAAGCTGACTCTGCCTACTATTAATTCGTGATAAATCAAAATTCGTTATTCTCTTAAATAGCAGAACATATGATCAAACACAAGAACAAACCGTAACTAATTTAGAATTTCTCATAATGTATGCATCGGCGGAAGCAGCCAATTATCCACGACTAACTAATCTGTTACTCGAATATTTTTCTCGAAAATTATCAAAATTAACAGTCACTGAATATAATATAACAGAAAATCCTGAAATCCTGAAACCTTTCTTTCAAATATATTTCCAGGATATCTTTACACACAAACATATAATGTAGACTTGATTATCAACCAGCACCCCGAAATCCAATTCGTAATAAATCTGGATATGCTTACTTCTGACCTGACGTGCTAGATAATATTGTGATGTTTACATTTGTTCATTTATTTGTTGTCATCAGTTATAAGGAAAAGGATGACAGTTGGTCTTTAATATTTCATTTCACGTTAGAGTAGCTGATGTTGAAAATCGTTAGTTGGAATTTTCATCACGTGAATGCAAAACTGAGGAGGTATTATCGAGAAAGAATTGTCAAGATGACTGTAACCACAATAATTATGTTTAAAAATTGCAAATCGATTACAGTGCATGAATATTGGACGGAATATGCTCATCAACAAGCATTAATTTTATTTCTTTCAACTTTTCAAGCTATTATCAATGGACCGCATAGGAACTTGTCAAGAGATCCAATTTTTAAAGATTTAAATTCAATTTACACAAAGTTGGCGTGATTCCTAAATGAGTTAATTTTCAGTTTAAAAAATTATAGATAACAACAGCATTTAATAAATGATAAGAAATAAGCCAAATCTTCAACCGATATAAATTTTGATTTAAGAGCACTATCAGTTTGAAAATCAGTGCTTCAAATCTTATTCACAGCTACTGCACGTCTATATGAAAACGCGCATACAACGATGTTTCATATCAAAAATATATGAAAAGATGATACAACGATGTTTCTATATTAAAAATAAATGAAAAGATAATACAACGATGTTTCATATCTAAAATATATGAAAAGATGATACAAAAAATTATGATATGAGAATAATACATACTGAAATTGTCAAATACACATACACCAATCTTTTCACTACAACAAACAATTTTCCACAAGCATAGTAATAAACTCATTCGGACAAATGTAAGTCACTCCTAACCTGATTCAACAGTTTTTCAAGTCTAATAAAATACTCCAAATCAAACATTTCAAATCTTTCCATCTATTTCTTCAGAAGCACTCGGAAACTTGCCAACACATCATTCTCCCATTACAGAAAGATTAAAAAGCTTCAAAGCAAATTTTATCAGGAATCTGAAAAATATCAAGTGCTGGTCGTTAAAAACAATCACTGGTAGACCTTTCGTCATTGGCAACCACTTAACACCTAAATTCATTTACTTAATTTAAGCTATCTTTCTCTTTGCTAATCCAAAATAAAATAATTTTCCAATAGAATACTAAATAGATAACTGTGAAACGCTCCAAACGAGGAGGTAAATAATCTACTACAGTGTAGAAAGTAATGCAAATAATCTGGTGATAAATCAAAAATCCCAAAGTGTTTTCTATAATAATGACCCAACTCTTCTTTTTGGAACTTCAAAAATTTAAATTAATTTTTTTCATAACAAGTACTAGAATATCAGGGGTGTTGTTGTCATATTGGAATGCAATTCTTTATCTTTTTTCTTTTCCTAGAAATATGGGAAGCTACTGCTTGCAACTGCGACACAAATAATGGTACATCAATACAAAATAAAAAAAGCAGAAGTAATTCAAATCAACATTACTGCTACTGCAAGTCAGATTCAACGACGCCACCAGTGGCGGAAAGCTGTTTTGGCTGCTTTTGCTCTCCAACAGGTTGTACTTCGGATAAAAAACCAATAAGAGGAACAGTGCTTGGCAAAGCTGAACCCATTAAAATTTCAGTTGTCATTGCAGGCAGAGATTGCTTCTGCGTGCCTTGAACTGATACTGACGCATTCTGCAACATTATCGATTGTTTAAAATATAACACCGAAATATTCAGATCGTTGATATTCAAATCTCAGCATTGCGCTATATCACTTCTTTTTCTCGGTTGGTCATACATTTAGAAGCGAAAAGAGAAATTGGGAGTTTGAAATTTTATGCTGCTTAACGAACTATTTATCTCAACTCATTGGTTAAAATAACTTTAGTGCTCCAGTCAAACAGCAATAAATTGGAATGATATGATGACTGAGATCATGGAATTCATTCCCTAGCTCAAGCAGTTTAAGGCTATAAAACCTACAATAAAATTAACTATAAATTAGAGATAGCTTGTAAATATTTCACTGTTGCAAGTTTAGAATGAGAGTGAAATTCCGTATGGGAATGTTGTTAAACTATTGATATGAGGTCAAGAAAGAAAAAAGTTTTAGAAGACTTTGGATAAAAAATTATTTCATAAGATTAAAAAAAACTGAAACAAAGAGAGGAAAAAAAATATTTTCATGAATCATTCAATGATGCAAAATGAATTGATAAGTTTAGAGCATAAAGAAAAGTTTAAACAGCTGTTTTCAAATGAAGTAATATTCCGAAAGCACTATTTGTGCAATTGTCCGGTAGTTCCGCTTACCAAATAACAACGATTTCATATTTTCATCAATAAATCTGTCCATCTTAACTTTTTCAAGCTACTTTTCTTTGATAGATTTCTGTCTTTTTCTTACTTGAAGACTATTATTTAGAGAAAATTAAACTTAGAGCAGCTCGCATGATAATATCTGTATAGTAATGATTTGCCCGATTTATGTTAATAGTGGAAAATGAAACTATACGCTAAAAAATACACTGCAAAAGAAAAAAAAAAAAAAAAAATGAAATACAGAATGAATTTTTAATTCGAAAAAAAAAACCACCCGACATCTAGCATCATATGAAAGAGAGAATATTTTGAAAAAGAAAACATAAAAGACTCAAAAAAGATCAAAATAAAACCATATTGTTGCACAACGTAAAATACCAAATTTTCTCTACTTCCGCATCATTTCCTCACTTTTTTCTAGAAAGATGGCAATTTATCTTAAAATTCCAAAAAACTAATCAAGCCTACAGTTCCGCACTTGTTTTCTAACCTGATCAAAGAACCAATCGCACGAATAAGAAAAGACTCGACACAAACTATGTTCAAAGAAACGCTGAACTTCTCCGAATTTTTTAAATATCCGTTCAGCATCAATAATTGGAATAGCTAAATTTTGTTTTAAAATATAAAATGCTTCAGATGCTCAAACATATTTTATTTTTTTTACAAAATCAAACATATTATAAAACCTGGTAGATTTTATTTTTAAAAATATCCGAGATATGAAACCTGGACAGAAACAGGTTGTGCAGGATTTGGTGAAGTGGTACCGGAGGATAACTGTTGTTGTTGTTGTAATTGCAATTGCCTTTGTTGCTGTTGCTGTACAAGTGCTACTAATGAATTGACTACTTCAACTGGAGCAAATTGCTTTAATACTTGATTTTGGCTTTCTAGTTGTGCAACCTAGAAATAGAAACGAAACATTCCTTAAAAAAGTTAAGTCATAAGCAATTATATTCAAAAATAAATTCCCAAGAAGAAAACAGTAATAAAGATTTTGATCTTCGATGTAATCAAAGAATCAGAGCATCAGGGTTTCATAAAAAATTACCACCTACTTTTGCTTCCAGTTCAACAATTGTAGAGCGCAGGATTTCCACTTCCTCGCGAACAGCAAATGTTAGATGAGTTTTAACCAAGTCCTGAAAACAAATGGAATTATGTAAACGAATATTCAAAAAAGATAATAACAAGTTCTACAAAAATACTTGTTCACATAAGTTTAGAGATTGCCTATTGTCCTTATTTCAGATAAAGACGAGGTTCCTTTGGAGCAGTTAACAATGTGAACAGAATTGAAAGTAGCAAATAGTAACATATTGCTAATATTCGACTTTCAGGTACTACTGAAGAGATCACTACCATATTCAATACTGAAAACTAGCCGTTTATATAACATTAGTCGTTTAAATAATATTTTTGAAATCAAAGCTTCCAATTCCAAAAATTTAAACATTAGAATTGACTTTCACAGAAAATGTTACTAAAAACATTGCTCTTTTATTAACCTTTAACAAAATTTTCGCCGTAACCACCGCAACAGAAAACTTATTTTTTGCTACAAAAAATCTGACCCGAAAACGTAGACTTTTTGACTTAACTAAAACTTTCTAAATAATATTATTTCAAAAAAACATTCTAGAAGTAAAAATTCAATTTCAAAGTAATTTGAAACAAACAAAAAGCTCAACATGCGGTAAAGTGCTAAATCTTTCAACCTTGGCTATAATATTTATAGACAGTGATTGAAGCAATGCTGACAAAAGAAACAGTTGTAATAGGATAAATTAAGCTATAGAATCTGCAATATATAAAATTAATTTCCTGCGACTATCAAAAAAAAGCACTAACCATGGCCTGCTCAATTTTATTATCAATAGGTACTACATTTTGACCGACTGTTGATGTACTTGTTGCTGTCCTGCAAGTATATTGTAGTGTATTAGCGCATCCTTTTTTCTTATTGTATTTTAACTAGCATGAATTTCAATTTAAAATTGCCTAATTACGCAAAAGCTACCCTTCTTTTTAATTTCACTTTTGGTAAAAAATTTCACCTGAAATTCTTCGTTAATAAATTAAATGTACAACCAATAAGGTAAATCACATCGATAAAATCGGATCGATTTTTAATTTCTAACGAACTTTGTGACACCACCATCCTTACTCATTCCATAGACGAAATCATTCACTTTAAAAAAAAGTAGCAGAAAAATAAAAAACAGATTTTTTAATGAGTTAAAACAAGAAGACACATCTTATTTTGCGAATTAACATTAATTACAAAGTCAGACAAAAGACAGAGAGCGGAGAGAGAGAGAGAGAGAAAAGAGCAAAGAAAAAAGTTCTATGCTACAATGTGACTTTTTTTAAATCGTATTTAATAAAATGTTCAGAAAACGGTAAATAATGATAGCAATCCGTTACAAAGCAAAGAATATTGAATATCCTAATAACTTTTAAATTCCCTGTTTAGACCAAAGATTCGTAATAAAGTCACAAAAGTCAAAATCTAAAAATGGACCGATAAATGTTATATTTTCAACTTATCAATAAACACTGCTTATATTTCCTACCAATTGGTGTACCATGGTTTAATTTCTCATACTGATAGTTTAAATATATAATCAGATAAAATAATTAGCATAAATAAACTAATTGTATCCAAATATGACTGAATGTCTTATTGTGAAATGCTGGTAATTCAAACTTCTTCTAATTTCTATGCTGAATAAACTCAGCAATATCTTATTTCCAAGCCATCAGAATAAATTACCTTTTTATAACATGAAAGCCTTAAATTGTCAATATTAGATTCAAAAACAAAATCTTACGGCAGATATACAGAATGGGGTTTGAAAAAAAAAAAACAGAATAGTAAATTGATAGAATATGTAAAATTATAGAAGAACGCTTTTTTTCAACAACACATTAAATTTGATGCTAAAAGATGGAGTGGTAACGACGCTTACGATACGTACAAATTCAGTGTATGCAATTATAGCTTGGTGGATGAGTCACAGATTGTACATAACATAAGCCATTTCTTTTGTCATATGTATCATTCATTGTATTTGAAGAAGCAATGTTATTAGTAACAGTTATCTTTTTATCGTTACTATTGATACGACATTAGCTAACACATCCCTATAAACTACGAATACAGCATTTATACCAATAGCTACAACAATGGCTACAATATGAAATGCACGAAAAAAGAATTGTATCAAATCAAAAATGCAAAAAATTTCAGCAGTTGAAACCGAAACATTTCCATAAAGTATCAATCGTTTGAGAAATTGGCCCGAATTTTACTACAAAAAACAAAAGGTAAATGGAACAGTCACGAAAAATCGGTTAAATTCAAATTTTTGTCATAAACCTATTATTTATCACCAATCACATCCTTCTTCCTCTCTGATTTGCTCGAACCCGAATGGGTCGATGACAAGGAAATTGGAAGATCGATGCTAACGAGAGTGGACAATGGACAGTGCTTACCTCATGAATTCGACAAAATCAAGGAATACAGCTGATGAATCGGTAGGTATTTTAAGATCTGGCTTGTCGGACATTTCATCGGAACTAAAACTTGACGAAGTTGAAAAACTACACTGTTGATTTGTATACAGTGAGGGCAATGTTGGCTGAATTTTAGCGGAATCTCTAGAACTGATCGACGAAATCGATGAAGCATTCCACCGATGTATAGCATCACCGTGCGCAGTATCCGGTGTTGATGGTGGAGTAATTAGGACTCTGGATTGATTCACTGCATCGAATGTTGCCGTAATACCCAAAGTAGGCGTCATCATACCACCCATAGTCTGTCGCCGTTGTGCTTTAGAGGTTTTACAGGTTGATTGACTATAGTTGGAAAGCATTGCTAGACTTGAATCCAGTTCCTTCATCGAAACAATGCGTGCATATTCCGAGCAACAGATTGAAGGTGATGTTGGAAGTGAAGTACGCAGAAAAACCATTTTTATCCTTTCTCGTTCAGCTAGTTATTAGCAACTTCTGGATATTAGCTACAAATCAGAATAAAAGCCAACAGATTTGCTATTGAACAGTTAACAAAAGATAAGCAACATATTATGGTCAGTGGATTTTATATCAGACATCCACGATCAAAGAAGAAATAATATGAACTTTTTATTTCGACAACATATATTTGTATCTCAGTTCTTCAGTAGCAAATCCACCTTTCCAACAATTAATGGGTATTACGCATGTGTGTATGTGTGTGTGTGTGTGTGTGTGTGCGTGTGTGCACCTTCTGGCAGATGGCCGAATGAATAGCGCATCCACAAGATGATATGAAGGATGAAAAAAGAAAAACCCGAAAATCAATGAAAATAAATGCCAAAAATATAAGCGTTTCTGTTTTCCGTTGTCCTTGGTCTGCAATATCAATTCATGAAAATTGCATTTTTTCGCATCCAAAAATTCCCGGAAACAAATCTTCAAGAAACTTCCCCTGAATACTACTAAAAACAAACAACGATTGCTGGCTGATACAACATTCGAATTTCTTTCACAACTCATTATAACAATGTAAGCAGCAAGTAAATTTAATAAAATTGGCAGGAATACTGTATCAGTCGACTGAAACTATGTAGTTCTAGTTACAGCTAAAAAACAGTAAATAAAAAGCAATGATAGCATGATCTCAACCAGAACTTTTCTCCCCGTACAGCAGAGCAACAACACTATCTGAAAACTAGTGAATTACAGTAAAATTTGTATAATATATGAAACCAATAAGCTACAGTTATTCCATTTCAACTTCTAATAATACACTACATTGAAAAATGCCTTACAAAAGGTCCGAATCCAATCAATCATATACCTTACCATACATTGATATTATCAACAGAATAAAAAAATTGCAAAAATTATTCAACTATATATATTCCTTCCTAACAGTTTAATTAATATAGCACATTGTTTGCACAGCAGATATCATTTCAGGAAAGATAAAGCAATGAGACAGCAGGCGAATTCAAGGCAGCATACTTTAATTAACAATCAGCTCAATCAACTGCTACTATTTATCCTTCTCTTTACATCCCATTCATCTCTCTCAACAAATGAATCGTTGGGAAAATTCCCACTGAACCCACTTTCATTAAGGAAAGATTGCATCAGTATTATAATGAATTAGCATCAGTGTTACAATGACTAAATAATCGTTTTCTTGTTTATAAAAGTCTGAAATAGTATAAGCAGAATATTTGAAGAGATGAAATTAATGCCTTTGATGTACCCAATGGAATCTAAAAGGGAATAAATTCTAACCTCTGATGTATCCATCTGCTCTGTGATGTAACCGAAGGTATCTAAAAGTGAAATTACCCAATCATTCAAACTGCAATGCAGCTGCAACTACTTTCCACAATATTTGTGAAACAAAGCTAGCAACATCCAAACATTTCACCATTATTCCTGTTTTTTTCCCCCTCCTATTTTTTTCTCTCTCTTTCGTCTTATACGTAAATATATACAAGAGAAAGTGGGAGAAAAAAGTAAATGATTTGAATTAATGGCTCGAATATCGTCACAGTTGATATAGTCTCTTCTTTTAAGTTCTCTGAACTCTTTCCTCGGAGGTGTCGGCAAGTACCGCTACGGCGGAAGAGGGGGTAAAATTACTGAATCAGAAGACATTATCATATTAGTTGAAGTCAACCCGGTGAACCGAAAATACTCTAGAAATTACTTAAGACAATGTAGCAAGTACATCGTATTACTGTTACCAATTTTAACACTAATTACCTGTAATTTTTTCTAAATCTAAAATCGAGAATAAAGTTACTGTCTCAGGGCATTGCTTTTTTTAATCTTCCGTTTCACGTAGTTGGAACTACAGATATCGAAGGTCCAAAGTCAACGTGATAACAAAACTTCCTCAAATAAAATTTTAAACTCTAGTCCAGTGGCTCACATGACTGAGGAAAGAAACAAACTAAATTCATTTCTCGTAAACATGAAATAAACTATAAGACAACTATAAAAACTGCATTTATCAGAATATCTTTAATTTGGAAAAAATGGATCATTATACAAACGTTTGGTGAAAGATGCTATACTTCCATAAATGCAATATACACAATTTTATGTCTTTAATTGACATACATATACATATTTCCAATATGTCTAAGAAGGATTGCTAATTCAAAAATCACTTGAAATGAAAAGAAAAACAATAAATAATCTTAAATGGTGAAGGAAACAAAAAAAATGTTGCTTCCTTTCATTTTTATAACTGAATTAAAGTATGATACAGAAAACAAATTTCGAAAACAATCTCAAAAAAAGATAAGAAACCTTATTAACGAATCATGGTTAATAGCACTTATGTATAAATGAAAAATGATAAATTTGAAGAAATAAAGTCCTTCAAGTGAAAGTAATTCATCAAAATACAAAATCAAGCAACGAAATATTAGCAACCAGTTGAAACAAAAAAAAAAAAAATTAACGATTCGGCATTATCAAAGGTCATCCTTTCTTTAGAAAACGACTATAAAGGCATCTCACAAATCTGCCTACAAGAAATTTTGTGAAAGTACCTCGCAAAAATTAATTTCCCATTTTAATGCGAACTTGTAAAAACTTGTGAAACTGATATGTTTTTATTGATGTATTTTATTTAAGTCCTTCGGTTTAAGGCAATCTTCGCAATGAGCCAATTCGAAGTATACGGCACGCACTTTTTTAGCGATCCCAAGGAAACTTTCATTCAATTCACTAGCTCATTAATCTCTTTTCCCAAAACTCAATTTAGTTATCTTTCGAAGCTCCTTTCCTAAGAAGTTTACTATTAATTATGCAAAAAATTCGAAAAGAAAGACTATTCAGAAGGGAAGACTTCCTTTCGACGAGGAATCAAGATTTATTCAAAAAAAGAAAAGAAACATTTATAGAGAAGATAAGCAACTTATCTATTAAAGCTATTTTTTTTTCCATTTCGAAACTGAAAAAGATAATTATCATCAGATGATACAAATATTTACTGATAAGGACAAGCAGAAGTAGAAATTCAATCACTTTCCGATAAAGGTAAAGAGAGGAAAATAGGGCAAAAAACCAAAAGGAAGAATTACGAGGAAAATTTTTTGAAGTTTTCACATTATTGATGCCTTTTTTCACATTATTGATGCCTTATTTTCATTGGATCGGGATGATACTTCAATGTCATTAGAACGTAAATTATTTTTAACCATTCAGATCGGATTTCAAAATAAAAGTTTTGAATAGCTAAATATTTCAGAATAAAAATGACTGAGATTATTAAATGTTCATAACAATGATCATACTAAACGAAAAGTTCTGAAAGATGCAATGATAAATAAATTTGCTAACCCTTCATTAATGCGACGATAAAAACAATCATTTACTTCAATCACTTACTTCTGAAACATATTTGAACTATCTATCCTTTTCGAAACATCCACACTTGGGAAAGACGTGGAATCAACATGGAAAGGATACAGATTGTACTGGCTCATACTGTTTAGTTTGGAACTCACTAACAAAATCAACGATAATAACATGTTCATTTGGAAAGAAAAAAGCAGAAGAAACCTAAATGAAGTTTTCTCGAATCTTATATAACACTCAGTGAAAAATCAATGCTTTCCTCTCCTCAATACAAGGCTAGAAGCCTGACGTAAGATCACATTAAAAAGAAAAATAGAAAAATCAATCAGCTTAAAGAAGCGACTGAAAAATTCACTGTCACATCATTCCGGAAATGGAAGAAATGTAAAAGAGCCGTAAAAAATTATGAAAAACCAATATTTCCTTCAATAATCTCAAAAAATAAATAAATCATCAAAATCATCCAACCAATACGAATAGTAAAGTTTGCGCATTTGAAATCAGGCGATAGTACATAGTGCAGATCCACTGATGCATGGAACCACCACCACCAATGGGTTACGACATGCAACAGAATGGAATTAAAATGAGCTCTAAAATAATTATGCAAAATAATCAAAGCCTTTAGAAATTAAGATATGAATATGGCAAGAAGAGATTACTTATCTTTCGTTTTTCTTTTTTACTAAACGAATAAAGTTTATTCAACAAATCGCTCGCAAAATATTAAAGTGATAATAAAACATGCTCATGAGTCAAATTTATATGATAAAAAAATCACCACATAACTCTCACATCTTTGTCTTTTGAATTTTCGAGAAATGAACCCAAAAAAATGGAAAACTATCGGCCATATCGGCCTTCCTACAATATCTATTCTGATATATATGAAAAAATATGAAATGAATCATAAATATGGAGACTATTCCAAAGATATTTTTTTTGAAAAAAAAATTTCGAATTTTGAATATTTATGAAAATAGGCAACCGAATTTCAAATAAAAGAGAAATGGAATTTGAAAAAAGGTATTAACTGTAATCACAGAACGATATAATTAATTTGTATGCATCTCTCTATCCAAGTCATTATAATCGGACAGATAGAGTTAATTAATCAGACGACAGTATATGTCATGTATGTATCAAATCGTTAGCAAAAATGGCAAAAGAAAGCAATTTTATTACAATTTAAAATTCCTTGCATAAGACATCAACATACCATTTTTACTTACCGCTTAAGCTTATTCCAACAAATTATGGAAAACTAAAAAAGATTCGTATACTTTAGCAATCTATTCAACACGCCCACACATTTGAAAGTTTTTCCAAATCCAAAACATGGAGAAAATTCAACTCATGCAACTCACATAAGAGAAATGAATAGCTTAGCTCTAGAGGAATTCGAAAAGTCAGTTAAAACTAATTTCCAGAAGGAAACAGTCGTTTTATTGATATATTTGCAAAATTGCTCTTTCCTTTCAAAATCTCACCCTGGTATTAATGCACTGTCTTCACCAATCCGTTGATGATTTTTCTTCATACTCTTTAACTACCAAAAAAGCAAGCAAAATTGGGCTATCTATTCTACCTGACCATGAGTAGTTCAGGAATTTTATCCCAAAAAAAATTCTAAAATTTCAGCTCACTCAGCTAATCACTGAAATATCGAAATATTTTCAACCAGAAAATATTTCATGTAGAGATTAAGCATGTTCACACCTACATTTCTTAATATTTCTATACGAGAGATAAAAAAGTGATTTAGAAACTAAAGGTGTATACCAAAAAACAAGTTGAAATATTAAAGAAAACCTAATAGGACATAAAATCTTGCAAAGAAATGAATGATGGGACATTGAACAGTAATGTGTTAAGTATGGCATTCGTCAATTCATCTAAAACAGGAAATCATACATAAAGAAGGCGAATGATACATGAACGGAAAAGGTTGGATGAGATGCGAATACAACCGTGCTCAAAGCTCTGTTGCCGTTTGCACTCACCATACTGATACTGTCAAATGACATCCATATTTCTCTTCTATCTGTATATCAAATAAAATGACACCCAATGCCCGCTATAAAAAATAGCTTTAATATTACAGTCGTTAGTTTCTATTAATAATCATTAAAGTTTCAACAGTGAACAAAAATAAACTGATTGCTTCTTCTTCAAACGTATTTATTGATAAATTTTGCGCTATGTTAAATAAAAACGAAATATATAATAATTCCCTTGATGATATATTAAATGCAAAGGAGATCATCTCAGAAAATTTCCGATAAGCATTGTTGCTTTTTCATTTTCACGTCTAAAATTCAAGCATTGGATCACCATTAGAAGGACCCAAAATATCGTCTATTAAATGATGCACTAAAAGGTATGGTGTATAATAATGTCTTTTCTTTTTCATTTCATCTCATATCAATTATCCTTATGCTCTTGCTTAAGCAAAGTTCAAGCAAGATGATAAGGTTCAAAAAACCACAATCATCGGAACCTTTTCAACAATAGCCCTTTTTTTTTCTCTTCCTCCTAATACGCACAAACTTGAGAGGGCTTTTTTCAGAAATTCGCGTAGCCTAAAATGTTATTCAATTAGGTAATGGAAATAAAAAAAGTAAATCCATTAAACTTTTTTTGTAAATTAGTGATTTAATTTATACTAAAAACAAATAGTAATAACATTCAACGTAATCGTTTTCAAATGCTGACAGTATATCTAGCCTTCTTCATCGAAACGATGGCAGGCAGTTGTTCTTTGTGGATGTTGTAGATGAGTTTCGAAACTAATTCATAAAATGTTGGAAGTAGATTTTCAAAGTATGCTAAACCCAACCTAGATTCATGCATTTCAGCAATAGCGTTAAACCAAATCCGCAATATGTCCCACTTCCCTCCCTTCTCTTCATTTAAAAGTAAAGGTTAAAGAGAATTTACATCGCAATAATATCAGCAGCGAAAATATAACATTCAAATAACATAAATATCTAGCTAACAAGTCCAATAATTACTGTTTACCGAAAATTCTGCACTTTACGAAGTGTTAGCAATCATAATAAAGTTCATATATAACTAATTTCAGTAATAGATGGTATTCTACGGTGGATTCTTAAAACCTGTAACTTATCTCCACACGCCAATTTGAAACAAGCTTTCAATTTATCAATAATACTGATTATGTAAGGATGATGATCCAACTCTTACTATTCACGGAAAAATACACAAGCAGCAGATAATGATGCGATGTTACAAACAAGTAACTTGCCACAACATTTAGCTATTTTTAATTTTTTCAAATAACTTATTCTTCCAAGCAAAAAAAATTCCGGATTTTCAGAATAATAACACGTGAATGATGTTAATTATAGCAAAAATCGTCTTCCAGTTCGAACAAAAAACTTTAACCTCCTGAAGTAGCAGAATTCACTTTTAATTTAAATTTTTTGAACTACTTCCCGGCAATATTTTATTTTAAATCTCTACCCACTAAAAAGTCATTCCCATTATTTATCTCGAATTCATTACCTAATCTTGCCAACAACTGGACTGCTGAAGTACATCGAAAATGAAAACAAACTGAACGCCGCATCAGACTCTCGTATTTATCTTTTTTCTTCTTTCATCCCGTTTTTCAAACTTTCATTTTACACTCAAGCAACAAATTTCATAAATAAATATATTAAATTATCCAAAAAACAAACTCTTTGCCCATACTTTGTTATATTTTTGTTATCAATTTCATCTTTTCATTAACGTCATCATTAAGGCCCCATAAAATGCATCCGCCAAAGACGTAAGACTGATCTAATGTTATTCATGCGCATTTCCAGAAGAAATTAATCAGATATTGTCGATATTAAAACCAAATTCTATAAACAATTTACTTAACAACTAGCTGGAAGGATAAAAACCAAAATAAACATCTGGCTCATTTACACCAATACGCTTCCTTGTTACTGTACAGCTTTCTTGCAATGATGGAAGATGCTTATTTATCAATCTCTCGCCACCGCCAAAAATGGCGCCATCTAATTAAATTATTTAAATGATACTTCGATCCAACCTTATATCCAATTTCCGATATGGTGCTGCTCAATCCAGAAATCTTTATCGAAAACCTAAAAATAACACAACAATCCATCTTTTGAAATCTTTCACCATTCCATTTCTTACTCAAAACAATTTTTTTTTTTTGGAAAATCAGTTAACAATAGAAAACTAATCCAACTCAGCACTACGAATAATAATTTGACTAATAAACAAGAATAAATCTAAGTTTCCACAGCAATAAAAATCCCTCCTTAAAAACTCGAAGATCATAACAACTTTCGATCGCCTACAGTACATTTTGAGATCAAAGCAATTCATTCACTGGTTCGACACATTAAAACGTGCAAGTTCACACAATTTTGGTTAATGGATTATATTTTAAAATAATTTACTAAAGTCAAGTCAGTAGGAAAATAAAAACAGAATTTCAGAGCCATAAAGAATTAATAATTAAAATCTTTCCAAAGATATCCAAAAGAAATTCATTTGAAAAAATTAAAAAAAGTGGTGCAGAATGACAATTTGACTAATTTAATTTTATTGCTAAATGCTATCTGAAAGGGTATTATCGTTTCGAAAACTATAATAATTGAAATAGAAAGCCATATTCTGAGAACTCAATTTTTGACTCGCCTAAATAAAAACCTGCAGCCCCCTGGAAACTACCAGCAATCTTCCTCTACCTTTCTGTTCGAATCTCCGCTTCCACGCTCGCAGTATATCCATAGTAAACTCTAAGAAATAGATATGAGCATAAAGATTGAAGATGCTATTTTTTCTATATATTTTCGAGGTATTCTTTTTGTTTCTTAAAAGTCAGTAAATCCATATAGAGACGAAACACTGATGAATGTAATACTTAATAATTATTTAATTTGCCCACCAATTTTTCATTAATCAGTTGTCCCACATTAATTCAAATGATAATCGCAAGCAAGTCATACGAAGAAGAGATGATAATATTTAAGATCTCTTTATACCTCAGACTCCCACGGCGCATATTATTACTTTAATCCAAATCAATAATTTTAACCGATAAATAACTATGACCACCTCTACTTTTACTGCTGTTCGTAATTCCTATATTTGAGAAGCTTTACAACTTGAATTTGGAAGTTATGAGAACTGGTCTATCCCTTCTGATTTATATATATCTGAACTGACTCTTAGTATTTTTTGCAAATAATTCACAACAATCCAAATCGCTTAAGACAATGCTTTAAAAGAATACTAAATACCATATAATGAAAGAGATAAGAACGCTAAATACGCTAAACTCTTTATGCGACAAAACAAAACTGAAAATATCTCGTTTGAATCACAAAGAGTTGATATCCTCTCCATTCATAAGTGATTATAAAATTCGAGTTGTAAATTAAGTTATAATTCATCCTATCTTCTTAGTACCCAGTTTACAATATTGCTACACCACTGCAATGATCGGTACGACAACAACAGCACGATGCAATTAATATTTTGTTGTACTATTCCCCTCCATAGTTGCAAAACATCTACTCTTCACCAAGGCTGTCGAGAATATGGCTCACACTTCTTTATTTTTTCAAGATACCCATCTTTTGCGTCTTCCAGTAGCGGAAATCCATCAAAAAAGCCCATTATCCATAGTTGATTCAAATATATCAAAAAAATTTTTATATTTTAAAGAAAAAGAAATTTACCTACACTTACTTAATTTCTAACTTCTTTCATTCTTCTTTTGTTCTTTTAAGCAAAATTCAAATATATGTTTTAAAATAGAAGCAAAGGTATCAATTAAATTCTTAAATGATTCTCGAAAAGTTACAGCAATCAAATATTGAAAGATTTTCAGTAGGAAGCATTGCATCCTAATGGATGTATCGCCAATACTTGTTAGAAAATTTATTAAAAAAAATTTTTACGCATGACTCATTACTGATAACCTTATCTTCCACAATCTAACAATGATTAAACGTACAATTAACAATTAACATCGAAATCACTACTATTGCAGCCACACCATTATTTACTATCAGGGCAGTTTAAGGCAAACGTAAACCAACTTCAACTACTGGACATTGTTATTATTCTATTTGGAAAAGTTTATTAGCAGTGCAGCACTGTTTTTTTTTTCGCCCTAATGAAGAAGAACGACACATCTGACAGAGTTACTACACCATTTTCTTATTATCACCATTGAAACATTATGCGGAATGTCTAAACATATCATCAATTGTTCAAATATATTATCAGTTAAAGATAAGAGCTGTTAATACGGATTACTATTATCATCTAGATGAAAAAAGAAGCAGTGATTTCACTACCACCACTACCATATCGCCAACTGTTAAGTAAAAAAAATTGCTTTCACATAATTCCCAACTCAGAGAAGCAAGCAAAATCAATTGCTTGCATCATTCCTTGATTGATAATGGTAAAAAATTCTTTGAGTAGATCGAGAGAATATAATATCATCCTAACTTGGAATTAACTTATAGATACTTCAGTGCACTTCATATCGTGTCATTTTTATACTATATATATATATATAAAATGTTGGATCATTCTAACTGAAATTGTTAACAGTGTCTAGAGTCAACTGAATATTTTAAACCTGTAACATTTTTTCCAAATTACACAATCAAAATTTACTATTTTCTTATCCAAATTTAAATATATTACATAAGTTTCCTTTGTTGAACAACTATTTAGAAAAATTCAAATACAACAAAAAAATTTTCTAGGCATTTTCTTTTTCAATTTCTCTAATATATTTCCTTTCTCAATTTCTCGCGTTTTTGTGATTTCACCAGGTCAGTATTTAACTGACCCAAGAAAAAAAATTTTTTCGCGCAAAAATAGATGCGCTTCATATTACAACATTCTCGTGTAGTTCTGAACGGACTTAGAAGTTATTCGACAACTCAAAGGAGTTCCAATATTTTTTATCCACTAAAAAATGACGAAAAACGAGTAATCAATCTATTGCAGAATTCTGATGACGGAGAAGAACTATGCAAGCTACTTCAATCTATAAAATACCAGGGAAAATATTGAAAAAAAAATCATTACTGAATCATCAAAATTCGACGTACTCAAAATTTATGAAAAGAAAAAACTAACAGATCGTCCGTTTCAACAGCAGTAGGTGGTACATTTGTTGCAATCGATTCGGAAGCAAATGATGGCTGGACTACAAGATTCGAATCAGGAAGTTCCTAAAATCGCTTTTAGCTTAATAAAAAGTTCACATTTTAGCATTTTCAAACAAACGTAAAAGTAAACGAGAAAAGCGAAGCTCGATTTACTAGCAACAAGCAGTTGTTCCATCAGAAAACATATATAATCGCAAGGCCAAAAATGATATGTGTAGGCATAGAGGAACAAATTTTCAGTAGTTTCTGCTTCATGAGAGATAAGAAATAGTCATGGCTGGAGTTCTTTAAACATAAAAAAATCGGAAAGAAAGCAAGTGACATGTATTTTAGCAAAATCAAGCAACAAATTGATTCAACTATATTAGATTAACACATTTCGAAGGAATAAAAGGAAAAGTAAAACAAATTTAAATTAACAAGAACCGATAATGGTTGCAGATAGGAGGTGGTAGCGGATAATCCGCGGTAGAACTGCGCTGTTTGAGCTGGTGCCACTCCTCCAACATTAAGGACGGGTGCCGACGCCGTAGTTTGTAGTGATAATAAGCCTTCCTGATCTGGAATTTTTCCCTGAAAAAATGGAAAGAAAGACGCACACAAAAAAAAAATCACACTGACTACTAACTAAATGACACAAAAACTAATGACTGTCACTTATCCGTGAGGATGGCGTGCACGGGATGTCTGATCTTACAGATTCAAACTGTTATGCAAATTAAAAAATTCCAGATGTTGTTAGCAAGCAAAGAAAAAAGCTTCTATATTCTTTAACCTTCTAAGATTAACTATCCAAACATTTTCAGAAAGGGGCATATTTAAAATATTTTCTTGAAAATCGAAAATAATTAGACATGTTAGGCAAGCAATTAAAATATGACTGCACAGTTCTGATAGCTTTCTCATGACGATCTGCACAAATAATAAAATACCTTAGTTTCGACGAAATTACTGATCACAGGAGAAGTGCTAGCTGAAGATGGAGTACCGTGTATGGGAGTTGCGGATGGAGGAGCAATCGATGTAACAACGATTGTACTGGATTCTTTCTCTGTATTTGATATGTCGATCGCTGGTGATATTGCTGAAAACACCAACACAAGTGTTACTAGTTCTCTTTTTTTTTCTTTTTTCTGCAAAAAAAATAGCAGTCATTTGCTTAAAGTGGAAGACTGCTAAACGATTTCAGAAACACACCTCGTAATACGTCCAAAATTAGAATCTTTAACTAGCACCTAATTTTAATTTCACAATTTCTAATTGCCAGTTCTTAGTATGGAAGAAAATTATACCCAGGCTCGAAAATTTTAAATAAAAAGACCATGTAATTTGCGTCTGAGTGAGGTGATGTAATAAAGAAAAATATAATAAAACCAGACCTGCGCTACTCGCATCAGTTGCTGAAATCAAATGTGGTTCAGTTGCTGTATGATTCACTGTATCTGTTTGGCCATGAGAAATGAAAGTTCGACATCCGACCGGACTTTCCCCAACATTAATTGCTATAAAAGACATAGCTGTTCCAGTCAGATCACCATAGCAAATAGTTTAGTTTAATGCCATTATAATACCCTACGAAATGCATTTCAGTTCCGGAATTTTCGCATTTTCTTCTGCAGTAAAAAGCAGAATCATTAATTCAGTAGCTGCAATGAAGATAAAAGAGTTGTGTCAAAGTTAAAATTGATGATTTACATCCGACGACTTGTTTTGGCTTACAGCGGAATGCCTATTTGATGCTTGGTATTAACATAAATTAATATAAAATTAACATAAACTTGGTATTAACATAAATTAATATAAAATATTCCTCACTAATAGTACAGCTAAAAATAGCCGAAGCAAGAAATAAAAACAAATATAGCTCTCACTTTGAATAAGACTGTAAAAAGACCTAGTATTTATAAAACAAAAATAGAAACTAGAATTTCGGGAATGAAGCCTAGTATACTTTCCTTATCAAAGGCTTCAAGCAAGATTTTACAATGACTATTCCTCGAGCCTTCGCTTAACAATCTTCGAATGACAAAAATGAAAACTGCATTTGTCAAAAAATTTGTTTCTATCTTTCTTCCCAAAATTCTACAGCACTCTATACGATTTTACCAAGACAAACTGATAAAAAATACAAAAAAGATAGTCTAGTCTAATAGACTGTTACGATAACTTACGTAACGCATGTCTTTCTGATTTGTCCGTAAAATCAATAATTGCACCAGTTTCCGATGTTTTATCCTTGTAATCCCAACATTTCCAACGTCCACGAGTAAAAGTTCCCGGAACAGGAACTACCTACAAACAACAGGCTTTAAAAATTTAAGAAATATATATAATTGAGGGCTATGTTCGTTTCTTTTTGCGACAGATGGGCATGCAGATTAATTTAAAACTGCCATTCTCTTGAGAATCTGTCATTCTATATATTAAAAATCTGTGTGCAACATTATATATATATATATCTTTTTATAAATATATACGCATATATATGTTTATCTATATTTACCGCACAACTTCCAATTTGAATTGAAATCAGATTTAACAATATCAAGTAAAGTATGTAATATCCGTCACAGACATGGAGAGAATCCAGCTGCGTTTACTGGAAATTTGAAAAACACTCGAAGACGAATAATAAAAACGGTTTCGCTTGATAAAAGTAGCACAGCACTATTGATTCAGGAAGTTAGCTGGTTTCAACCAAAATTTGAAATGAAATAACCTGAAATTGTCGTTCTTTTGGTTTTGCAGCTGCCATTTCATTTGCCGCTTGTTCGTCGTTGTCAGTTGTGGTTATACCCATTGTGATATCATAGCAGTCCTTTTATCATTATACTGTCTATTCATTGACTGAAAGACATAAGTAAGAAATCCGTGCAAACTGAAATCAAATCCGGTAAATAAAAAGGAAATTAGTTCCCTGAGAAGCTGTAGGATAACTATAACAAAACTCCAGTAAAACTATGACCATTTCCGTTCATTAGGAATAATTGACCATTTTCTTGCATACTTGCAAGATGAAACCACAACAAAAGCAAACCAAATTATGAATCGCACAACGAGACGCCAGGACATTACGTAAATTCTAATGTCTGAACTGCAAACCAATGATAGTATAAATCTGGTACTGTGAGAACTTAGATATTTTCGGTAGTATCGGTAGAACTCGGGATTAAATGGCGTAGATATGTGGAAAGACGGAATGATAAGAAAGGAGACAGGGAGGATGTTACAGAGTAATGAAATCTCGTGATATAGGAGCACTTTTTGAATTGCAACAATGAGGAAACAAAAAATTGGCTGGCAGATATTGGGACAGTAATGGAAGCTTTCAAACCAGGCTCTTTATTTGAAACAGATATTGGGACAGTAATGAAAGCTTTCAAACCAGGCTCTTTATTTGAAACAGATATTGGGACAGTAATGAAAGCTTTCAAACTAGGCTCTTTATTTGAAGCAAATATTGGCGGAGTAGTTTGGTGGAGTATTGCTCCTTAGCTAAAATGAAAATTTAAAAAGAACTGTGTTATGGAAATACTTTTTGATTGCAGAAGAACTTGAGAGTGAAAATGGATGATATTAATGATGGATTTTTGTGATCGAATTGATCAAGAGCCAGAGAGTGTCGGAATAGTCATATGTAGTCGCAGTAGCAGCGATTGTTGGTAATTTGATAATAGAGTAGAAAAATATGTTTTTTAAAATTTTTAGATTAAGTTTTGATTTCAAAAACTTCCTTTCAAAAAAAAAAAAAAAGTTCTGATTTCAAAAAAAAAAAATTCAAAATTATTTTTTACATTTTTCAAATCGTTTTTCAAATTCTCAAGCCTCATTAAAGTTTTGTCTGGCTCGAAGTTAAGCATTTTTCGAGAGGACGATAGAAATAATTTACTGTTCTAACATTTTTTTTTCAATTTTTGTTTAATTACAGTGTTCAACTTCAACTTGTGTGATGTTCTAAACTACAAATTTGATATTTTATTGCTTAAAAAAAAGTCAAAAGAAAGCCCAAAACATATTGAAGTAGTATCGTTATCTATCTTCCTGAATAGTCAGTTATGATTATTAACATGATTGCTGGTAATATTATAATCATCTTGATTTCCAGGTTATTGAGAGAAGGAAATTGATAAAATCGTTAAACTATGATTTTATCATAAAATCGATGAAGCAACAACAATATCAACAACGAAGTGGTGCATTTGGTGACGTCAGTGAGACGTTAGATGACGCTAAGAGGCGGCAGGAAGATGAACGTATGGTATTGGAATCTGTGTATGGTGAAGACTTCCTTGATATAACCCAAAATGCTTGGAAGGTTTGTTGAATAGGTTGATTAAATTGGGAGTTTTTTAGAGTTTTTAATTAGCTAGTTATCTTGCTTGTTAAAGGAGTAGCGTCATTCTTTCCTTGCAAATATTTGTCAGTTTGCATTTCTTCATTAATCTGCGGCAGCGTAACCATGTACGCATTATAGATAACTCTATTTTTACCATGTTATGGGAAAATATATATGTATGTTTGCCTACCCATTTTGATCACGTCTTTTTTTGACCATCGATGGTTGGAATTGAGATGAGTCAGAAGATGCCGTAATTGTTTGTTTATTTGTGTATTGAGCAGTGGTAAAACAGTTATTGGATTGCTACACTTGGATTTACCCAAGTAGTCTTCATATTCTACAAGTAAACTTTTTCTGAAGAATTTATTATGGAATTCGATTGATTAGATTTGCAGATATGGCAACCACTTGATGTCATCTTGCGCCTTAAACCTGTTGGTTCTGCTAGCACTGCTAACGATAAAATCTACGTCTCCTTGGATCTTCACGTAAAATGTCCAAAAATGTATCCGTTGTCTGGGTATGCTACAAAATTTTGCTCTTTTATGCTTATAGTCAATATCTTAGTCTTGTATAATTTTTAACACAAATTGTGTTTTTCAAATTTCTATAATTCATTTAAAAATTTCAAAAAGTTCTTTTAAAAATTATCGCGGTAGTTGTCTATTTCTTGAATAGTTTTTTGCCGATTTTGGACGTTATTTGCAGGACACCACTTCTTGCACTGGAAAATGTGAAAGGTATCTCGATGAAGGATGTAGACAAACTTAAGCAGATATTAGATGATAAAGCATCTTCATTGAAAGGAAGCGTGAGTAATTTATCCATTCTATCTATTCCATTCTTCATTTTATCCATTCATTACTTTTTTCTGTTCTGTAATATATAGATTCGGCGAATAATTGGAGAGCTTTTGACGAATGAAAATTTTCAGGAAGTTATTCTAGAATTGTGCCAATCAGTTCAAGAATTTCTGTATGAACGAAATAAACCTCCAGAAGCATCATTCTTTGATGGCATGCTACAGCAGCATGCAGCAATAGAACATGAGCGAAGGGTACCGACTTTTTTATCTTCACATGTAGTTTTATTGCGGTTATCATTTTGTAATCATTTAAGGCATCTTTTCTGTTTAAGTCTTAACGGATTTCGTTTTTCCTGAATTTTTTCATATTTTTTTATTAATATACAGAGACAACGAGTAAGGTCAGAACAGCGCGATCGCGAGGATGTTGTGGCACTTCAAAAAATGCATGAAGAGAAACTAATGTGGCGAAAGGCGGAAGAAGATGAACCATTGACACCAGTCGATGATAGCCCAAGCGAAATCTTTTCGTGTATCGATGGTGTCCAAAGACGGCTGACAAGAAGTACATGCAATTTCAGGAGACGACCAGATATTAGTCCGTTCTGTCGAGAATGGTCAGCTGTAGATTGTGCCACGGTAATTAGAGATGTATTTTTAATAATAGAAAACAAGGACAGAAGGGGAGAAACAGTTTTATGGTGATCCAGCAGGAGCATACGGATAGAATACAATACTAAAGCCTCCGGTCTTTTAAAAAGTATTGATTACGCTCGGCTCTATCCAAAGGAGCACAAAACAATTTAGTTTGAACTATAAAGAAATCTTGAGGTACTGTAATTAAAAAAGCAGTGCAGTATTTTTGTGAAAAAAAAAAAAAAAATCTCGTTGCCTGTAAAATATTCATGCGTTATGTCCACATAATATGGATATACTTTCGCGATTGTAATATCATTAGATGAATCGACTAATAGGCGTAGCTAATTAATTGTGCTTTTGTGCTTTTCTTCATACTCTCTGATGGTCTGTTATTTGTGATTATATTTTGAAATTGCTATTTCTTTGCTTCCAGGGTCATGAACTTTTTATCATGGAATGGACATTTATGGCGATAGCCAAGACACCTTTATCATCGTTTAAACCTTTTATTACTCACTTCAAAAAGCTGGAAAGGAAATTACTAGAAATTTCAAGAATTTCCATTAATGAGCCAACATTATGCAGTTACGAAATGCTTTGTATTCGGAAGAATAAATTGACAGTTTCGGAAGTTAATGTTTGGCAAGCCTTACTCATTAATTCAAGTTTTTTTTTTTTTTTTTTTATTCGTGGAAATATTTGTTATGGATACTGAATGATATCAACACAGTAGTTTTCCCTCAAAATGATTAACCACTGAAGAGTTATCGATTATCTTAGAGTTGATTGCAGTATTATAATTGGCCAAAATATTAGTGGAAATGATCGGAATTTATCATCTCAAGTCGATCTTTTCGAAACCGACAAAGTAAGTGCGCTGATATTTGTGGAAATTTTTTTGCTACAATAAAATTCATTATTTTTTTTTTCTTCCTGTGCAGGCTCATGATTTTAGGTTTTTCATAATTCAGCTTTAGAAATTAAAGCGGATTGTTCATTTCTATCATTCAGAGTCATTATAGTGCTCAAATTTGCAGACACTTTTAGTTCGCCTTGCTGTCCAACTTTTAGACGGTTTGCAATTTCTACACGAAAAAAACTTGGGACATTTTGATCTTGATCCGACGTCTATATGGGTCACTAGCAAACGGAACTTTCGCTTGTCTGATTATTACCTAAGGTGCATTATTTGTGATCATTTTTCCATCGAGTGTGTTGATGGAACAAAGAATGCTGGATAAGCCATATGCTTTCGATAAAATCGAATTTTGATTTTGAACTTTAACCTATGATTACATTGAAATTATGCGATCATTTTAAAAATTTTTTATACAAAATATATGCCATTTGTCCTTGCAATTTCAGATCACTACTTTTGGATCAGTGTAGGATTATCGATGAATGTATCAAAATAGTTGGTGAAAATACCTTATTTAATCCTTCAATGGATAAATTGCCAATTCATGACTTGGTTTCGTTGGGCAACATTTTTGACAAATTCAGGGAGCTTTCGGCAATTGCGAACAGTCCTGACTTTGCTGAAAATCTTGCGAGCTTTGTTGAAGTTTGCAGGAACACGAAAATCTTGAAAAGCTTAATGAAACATCCCTTTTTACATCAAGGTTTTTACAGTTATCACAAGCAAAGTATATAAAAATAATGTACTTTCAATTATCTCTAGTCAAAAATAGGCACTTCAAATTGTTTTCAGATGATTTGTTCGAGTCTTTGATTGATGGAAAAGATGGTTTTCAACGAATTGCACATAGTAGACTTCGGAACGAATTTATTTTTATCGAAAAATTGGGGAAAGGCGGATTTGGTGACGTTATGTTAGCAAAGTAAGACTTGATGCAGTTTTGAATAGTTTTTAAAGTTAATTTCATGATTATTGAGCTTATCTTGACAAACTGATGATGATAAAGTTTTGGTTACCGTTACTACTTATTAGAGCAAAATTGTTGCTTTTGCTTTGGATGCTTAACATTATCCCGAATGATTCGGATGACCATGGAAAAGGCTATTAATGACACTGTTACTGTTTGGTGAAGAATAATAAAATTTGAGGTCTGCGCTTATACAGCATTTCGCTATATATCATATATATATATATATATATATATAGCATTTCAGAATGCTAGGTTATATCCTAGTCTTTGGCAGTAAGATATTTAATGTTTCAAGCAAATACCGTTGGAAGCTCTAATTTTTTCTTTTTTTTGTAGAAATAAACTAGACGGTAATGATTATGCAATCAAGCGGATACCCTTAGATCCTAAGGATAAGCGATTCAGCCGAGAAGTTACACACGAAGCAAAACTGTTTTCGAAATTAAATCATCCGAATGTTGTTCGCTACTATAGTGCTTGGATTGAACAAGCTTTTACTGCATCTTCTATCGTTGGAAAAGAAACTGGATCGGAAAGTAGTGATTTGAATGCTGGTAATGGTGAAAAAGGAAAAACAATTGGTATGTACCGGTTATATACTTTTTTGATAAAATTATCCCTTACAGTCTAAGTTGAACTTCGGTTCGGATTTCGTAGTAACCGAAGCATGTCAACTGGCTTTGGTGGATTACATTATTCAAGTTTTACCTAGACTTTTTATTTTTTTTATTAGCATAACTCATTTTTTCTGCTCTTTACTTGCGTTACATCCGCGAGTATTTCTTTGGCCTTGAAGTTTAGTTACAAACTCGACCTAATTCACTCATGTGCATCCGCTATATTTTGAGAGGAAATTAACTTTTATGTGAATAAAATTCAAAGCATAATTGCATGTCTGTTCACTATCTTTTTTAATTTCTTGTACTAATAGCATCGATATGAACTATGATGATTTTCAAAAACTAATTAAATTTTTGGTCAGAACATTTGAATGCACATACAAGAATAAATTAACTGCTGAAATTTGTCATGAATTTCTTACGGTTTCATCTTTACGAGCACTTTAGGTTCGCTGATGTCTCTACAAATAAAGAACATCGAAAAATTGGCAAAACATTTAGCTGTAGATACAACAGCCGAGTGGTCAACGTCCTTTCAAATAGCCTCTATAAATGAACCAGATTTTGTTTCCGAAGAGCAATATAGAGAGCCTGTACAAACGCTATTCTCTCCTACTGATCTTAGTGCTGTTGAAAGTTCGGACTTCGTAGGTTTCAATCCAATAAACTTTCATGGTACAAGCAAACAAACGTTTTTTTACCTTAAAGTTGTTTGTTATTGTGCACCATTAAATTGTTTCTTTTCATGTCATATCTCATTAGCTTTGTAATTACCGAAGATATTTAGTTGACAGAGTGCAACATTTGCTTTTCTAGCGTAATTTCAATTTCCAGAAATATTTTTGCGACGTTTTGAAGATCTCACTGATGGATCGCTTTATTGTATCTGATGCTCGTAGGTGATACATAGGAGTTCTTAAAGTATTACTTTATTTCATCCTCCTTTTAAAAAATTTTCGTGGAAATTGGTTGATTCCTGTGTTTTCTTAATTATAGGAAGTGCTTTTTGAAGACGAAGGTGACAATAAGGATTCGAGTAATGAAAACGATGCTGATACGCCACCGACTCCAACATTACAATCTGAAAAGACAATGGAAAATTCATCCGCATTACCTTTAAGGATTCTCTTCATTCAAATGGAATATTGTGAGAAGTCCACTTTGCGTAATTTAATTGATAGTTCAAAACTGCTGAAAAATCCAAGGCAAATATGGCGTCTCTTTCGTGAGATCTTGCTCGGACTACAATACATCCATCAAGAAGGCATGATTCATCGTGACATTAAACCGGTGGATTTCTTTAATTCTGAATTTTATATAGATTTCAATTCCATTGTATTATTTCGCAGATCTGGATACTCAGATTTTGAGTACATATCTACAATTTCGAGATGAAAGCGATGAAAACGTAAAGTGCAATAAAAACGCAATTTTGTTATGTTTATCACCTAGAATGAAAAGTCTTCACTATTTCGACTATTAAAAGGAATCATTCATTATTGCCTCGTGTTTACAATTGGGGATCCTATGAAGCCACTGTGGAATTTCTCTTAGTTATTTGGAGCATTTCACTCAACCTATTGTTTCTTAAATATTGCCTCAGGAATTATCTTTTCAGTGTTTTTGTTTTTCGGCATACAATTTTCCTCAGGAGCAGTTATATCTGATTGGGTTGCAGAAAGATTTTTTTTTATTCTTTGTTTATTGCAGTATTGTGATAAAACAAAGTTTACTTAAATATTAAAGATATTATTATGTAGTTTATTCCATTCTCTTTCTAACTAAATATTGTAGATGAATATCCTCATAGACGGAAGCGATCATGCTAAAATTGGCGATTTTGGTCTTGCAACTCGAGACATTGTGTCAAAGAATCTATCTTCTTTGAATGAATCCGATATGAATGTTCCTATGACCAAAGATATTGGTACAGCTCTTTATATTGCACCAGAATTACTCTCAACTGCTAGTAGAAGCATCAGTTACACAACCAAGATCGACGTGTATAGGTTGTTGATCATTATGTTATTTATCTAACTTTCCACATTTATTTTGGTTACTTTAGTTGCTAAGTTGAATTTCATCAACATGATTAGTTTGTTTGGGTTTTTAGTTGATTATTTGTTCGGTTATTACTGATTTCTATGATGTACAAATTATCCATTCATTTGTTTCATGAATTCAGGTCACCGACCATTTAGAGTTTAGCTAACAAAGATAAAATGATGACTTCCATTTCAAGTGAAATTTCTAATATTATCTGATGTTGATCATTTCTTATTCAGTTAACTTTTTCAATTGCCTTTATGTTTTGTAAATCTATACTTCAACATTTATTTTATTCCAGTCTTGGCATAGTTTTATTCGAAATGTTCTATCGGCCTCTTCTACCTGGAATGGAACGAATAGCAACAATAAAAAATCTGCGTGGTTGCGGTCATTTTCCTGCTGATTTTGGGACTAACATATTTGAAGTATGAAATCGTTTCTTTTGGCTAACATTATACGGCACTTGTTGAAATAAAAGAAGTCAATTATAATTTTTTAGATACACCAAAAATCTGCCAAGAAATTAATCAAATGGATGCTGGAAATTCAACCAGATGATCGGCCATCCGTGCAGACTCTTCTGGACAGCGATCGTATTCCAGTAGCAGAAATTGAAGAGAACGATTTCCAAGTAAATTAAAACTTTTTTTTTTTTGTTGTTGGACTTAAAGCTTCGTGCAAAACAAAGCATGCTTTAATTTCTATGAGCGAATTTTTTTTGATGGTTAAGATTGAAAGGATTACCATTTTTTTTTTTATTTCATCTTTTTATTATTATATTTAATAGTTGATATTCACCACATAACTGTATTCTCGTGCTTTTTCAGAAAATGTTTTGTCAAACTATTCGGAGTGGAGGACGTTTGCATCACTGGATAATTGATACATTGATAGGTAATCCGGTATCACCAGCAGCAGATTATCTTTATGATCGAAGCATATGTTCAACTGTAAGCATTGTTTATTCTTATTGTTTTATGGAAAAACCAAATGAGGGAAACCCAGCAGTTGTTTCATCTGCTATTTAATCGAAGATGCATCGAATTTATCGTCTTACTTTTAGTTGTCTGTTTGTCACATAAGAGAGACTGCATGAACCGGGAAAGCCAACAATAAACAGATTAATTACTTCTTTTAAAATAAATTAGTTATTTTATTAAATTTGAAACTCGAATAAATTACTTCAGATTTTAACTCATTTTTTTTTTTTGAAGCCAATAACTTTTTTGATTAGTTCAGTTGAATGGATCTAATTATGATCTTAAACGTACTTTATTCAAATAGGTTATTTTCATTTATTTAGGATCGGCTAAGTTTGCCAAGATTACGTGCTATAGAATATTTACGCAATAAATTGTGCCGGATCTGTGCAATACATTCTTTTATTCCGTTCGATGTGCATTTTATTACACCCTTTAATACAAAAAATGCAACTGAAATGGCAAATTCAAAATCACGAGCATGTCGATTTGTTGATGAAAATGGGATTACAGTAATGTTATCGGTATGGAACTAGATGATTCATTTTTGTCTGAACAGTCCATCAAAGCAAGTGATTAATTTAAGTGTCAGAAAAAACTACTGATGATTGGTTTAAAATAGTCAACAAATATTAAATTAATTTTAATGATTTGCTCTACTTAACGTCCAGTTGCAATTTTCATAATAATATGGCAATCTTGTGGATGAAATGGTGTTTTTAGTGTGACTTACGACGAGCTTTTGTACGTTATTGCGTTCGTAATGGAGTAAATCGTTTAAAAAGATATGGTTGTGGCAAAGTGTTCGGACGTTCCGATGCTATTGGTAAAGTTCCTAGTCTTGAAAAAAAAAAAAAAAAACAAAAAAAAAGCCACATTTCATTCTATGTGAAAGAGCTGGTTTTTGTTGAAATTGAAATGTTTTATATTATATTTTAGTTGGTAATTACGGTAATTCCGACTGCCGTTCAGTTCTAAATATCAGTCAATAACATCATTTAGGCTTTCAGAAAACTATTTTGAGTGTTTTTCATTATGATTATTATTAGTCTTAGCTCTATATGATCGGCTTTTATATCGTTTAGACTACAAAACTACAGATTGCAGCATAAACCTGTATGAAATGAATATTATGGTATACATCATATAAAACGTTTAAAAATGATATTTTTTGATCCGTTGTGATGAATAAGATATTTAGCATTGAATAATAATAAAACTGTTATATATGTATTAAATAATAAAACTATTTATATTAATAGCATAAGTGAGAAGTGCGGTACACCTGGGAGTCCATACAGTTCTTGTAATTAAAAAAATATGAGTGAATGATTAATTAGCCATATGTAATGTATTTTCAGTTAGCATGCATCCTGTTGAGCGTATCGAGTTTGCCATTGATGCTATCGGTCCGGTAAGCTCATCTCAAATGCTTACGGCCGATGTACTTTGCATTATGGTCGAGGCAGCTCATCAGCTCGATTGTATATCGTCACGTAAATGGGAAATTCGGTTAGGACATCGGGATTTAGTTATTGCTGCTGCTTTATATCTCGGTTTCGGCGATTTCAGCACACAGAACAAAATATTGAATATTCTTTACGCAATTGCAACATCAAATAGTTAGTTTTGAAGTTTGATCGCAGTTCTGTTTTTTGTTATTGAAAATGAGGTTTTCATTTTTTTCAAAATCCAACATCACAGCTAACACTAAATCCGAAATCACATAATTATATGTATATCATTTATTCAAGCATCTGACTGTTTATTAATAATAGACTGTACATTGGGATTTAAAATGATTCAAACCATAAAAATTACAAAAAACGGATCGTGTTTGATCTAAATGTATAAGTTCTACTAATAAATCAAAGAAAGAAGTTATGATCAATGTATTATAGCGCTGATAGTTAAGTATTGTGTAGTTTCTTGACTTTTTAATTTCAGAAATGCTTAGTCATGAGCAAAAAATCGAGCGACTTCGGGTCGGTACAGAAATGTCATTCAATCAGGCAAATTCACTACTCAATGTTCTTGAAAGCGATGGTTACACATTAGAAGCGTTAACAGCAAAAACGGAATGTCTAGTAAACTGTCGCGATGATCGTGTCCGAAAGCATGCAAGGAAAGCGTTAAGTGACCTTGTAAATTTAGCCGTACTGTTGGAATGTTTTGTTGGTAAATTTTCTAGTTCTCAGAGTTCCTCATAGAAACTTCTTAAATATGATGCCATAGTTATCTAGTTCAAATTTTGAGATTTTCTTATTTTTAAGAATTATCCACTGACTTCGGTTATACAGGAGGTAGAAATCATACAAAAAGTAATTTTTTTCATTTATTATATTTGGTTAATAATATAGATGATAATATTTAAATAAAGCGGTTTGGTATTCATTATTTATTTTTAGATAATATGACTGAGCACATTCTATTCGATGGCACTCTCTGTTATCGGCCGTATACATACAGCAGTGGCCTCATGTTTCAACTACGAGTATTGTTCCTCCATAAGCAAATAATAAAACCTGTCATTATTGGTGCTGGAGGTAACTTATTTTGTTACTATTTAGTTTTTTAATGTCCTGCAGGAGTTTTAAGCGGAGTGACATCTTACATTCACAGGTAGATACGATACTTTACTGGAAGACGAGCGTCATGCACAGGATCTAATTCCTCCCAGTTCACTATGTGCGGTTGGATGCAGCCTATCGCTCGATATTCTTGCTCAGTTTTGCTGCAAAGATAAACCAGGTAATTTTACCCAGTCAGTTAGACCATATAATCGCGCGCAGTTGTTAGCTATAACTAATCTATATTATAGAAGAAAGTTCCCAAATTTCTGTAATATTATTAATGTTAATCCTGAATTTCTTCAGTGATAAAGGTGATGATGGTGCCAGTTGTTTAGAAGTAGCATCGGAAATGAAAATGAGTGCGAACAAAAGGATTATTGTGTCAATTTTCAAACCGTTCCATATATTCTACTAGTAGCTGGTAATGGTAAATCCCGTGAATTCCAGATTCTAATTAGACTAATTCTAATCTGGGATTTAGATTTTGGATCAGTTTGCGGTCAAGCATTAGTTTGTTCAATTTCTGATAAACTACTGAAAGTAACTGCAAATTTGGTAAAACAGATGTGGTCTCGCGGCATTCAAACAGATATTTTGCATGATCCGGTCACTCCAACGCAAATATCGGAACTTGATGTAATTTTTTATTTTTCTAATTTTTTAAGAGTAGCTTTTTTCATATTGTCTCGACTGATGGAATAGAGGTAAAAGATGCAAGAGTTTGTAAATTAGAAAATGGACCTGTTCTTATTTGGAAAATTTTATGGTGGAAACTTTAAACTATGGATATAAATAGTAAAATTCTGAAGTAAATACAATTCAGGTAAAATTAAACCTGAATTTCTAAGGCAGTTTCTTTCCTCTGTCGTTCCCCGTTCTTTTTTTGATCATTTTATGAATTTATAAGATATTGCAATCTTTGAATCATAGTATATTTTATTGTTAATGGCATACATAAGCATTTGATTTGATTTGGTTTTGATTTGTTTAATTTTTTCATAGGTGCATTGTAACGAAGCGAATATCGAACTGCTGCTAGTTGTGTACGGTGAAAATGAAGTATTAGCTCGTGTTGGTGGCGTTGACTTGGGAAAACTTACGTTCAATGAAATATTGAGCAAGTTTGAAGCTTGTCAAAGTGGTGTATCCTTTAAGGAAGCATTTCTACATTTACCAAATGTCAGTTCGTCTGTAAGGCATTCGGTAAACACACAACCAGTAGCTGTTACTCTTGCTAACGTCAACATCAGATATGCTTTAACCGAGAAGCCGATACCTCATATCCGAAAAAGAAATGAGGTAGGTTTCCTATTTTCCTGGATAGGTTCGGGGAATGTAGAGTGAAACTTCTGTATATGATATAAAAATAAGTTCCTATATCATTGGAACGTTAAATAATGTAAATTTGGAATTGTTTAAAATAATATGAAGTCTTTAAGTTAGCACAGATGAATTTTGGTTTCATTTGCATATTCTCTGCAACTAATTACAATTTGGAATAGTATTTATAACAAAAAACTGACTTGTTGAATTTTGCCTTTTTGGTTCTGAATTGAGTTTAAATTAAAATTCCCTTGAGCTTTTTAGACTCAAATTCGCGCTTGTTTACAAAAAGTGGTTACTGCCTTGGCGCCGCAAACAGTAGTTGAAGTAATCGTCACGGAAATCTCAGTGGATGCGATTCGCCTGCTTGGAACACTTATTGATCGTAGTTTCACAGTGGATGAACTTTCGAGTGCATTCGCAACTGCTGTAAAACAACTAAGCAAGTTCAAGCGGGAATTCAAACGGATAGAAGAAGTGATTGAACCATTCTTCCAATCTAAAAATACCTCACCCATTGTACTATACTCGAAGCAGGATTGTAATAGTTATTACAAATTAATACTTTAAAAGAATTTATATGAAATAATGTTTATAAAAATCAGATCGCTTAAAACTAGAATTAATGAATTATATGAGAAAGATAATCATTAATTTTACTATTTTCGAATATTTTCAATATTTTGTTCCTTTTTTGTTATATAATGATTGTTATTTTTATTTGTTATTTGTTATTTTTTTTAATGATTTTCTGTTTGATTTTCTGTTTTTCGTAATCCAGCATTTACTTTGAAGAGTTCTCTAGTATCCTTGAATAGTTCTTAGAGATCCTTCAAGCTCATGTTTACTGCCAATATAAGCAAATTTGTCACTGATGGAATTGAACTGTTATCACAGCAGAATTGGTGTGCTAGACAGAGATGTGTTTCAAGTTGTAGTTAAAAAAATTTCCGATCATGCTAAAAATACAAAGCATTTTTTTAGTATATTCAAGATTTTTATTTTGCATTTTCAAAAAGTCCTTGTTTACCACTGATATTAATTGAGAGATTTAAATCTTTTTGAGGAACCGTATGGCATTTGTCTGGATAATAATGAAATTTTAAAATTCAATAATCACCATCCCATTTGAGATAATGTTACATGTCTTTCCATGTTTACTCGGATGGGATAATTAAATTTCGCTGTAAACTTGACTAATTTGCATTCTTCAGGAAAAGGATTGCACTAAATAAATTAATCACTTTAGTTAGATTTGTGGAATTTTTTATTAATTATATAAAATTTACATCTTGCTTGTATAAATAAATTCGGGATAAAAACGTAAATAAAAGCTTAACGAGGGATGCAAACTTGGAAAGTTTGTATTAAGAAGTTATTTTGTATTGCACATTATCTATAAATACATGCTTTTATTTTTTCAGTTAAGTTTCAAGCAAGATTTAAGTTATTATTTACATCAGTGAAGTTGTTTGCACCTGATAGCAAAACTGAAAATAAGGGAATGAGAAATATAACCATCTGTTTGGTTATCCTGAAACGGCTTTGCCTTATTTTATATTTATAAAACGGTTAAATAATATTGAATATTTCAATACTAAATCTGTTTTGCTTTTTAGGTCACCAACAAATTGGTTATGCTTTCCGCTTCATTAGTGTCTCCAGAACATCGGACATTTTTAATCTTTAAAATGCTGATTGTGAAGTACTGATATAGGCTGGGCTCAAATAGATGAGAGGACAAGGCTTTGTCAGTTATTATTTTCATTCTTCAAGTGCTCAAATAATTTTGGATTTTGTTTTATTTGAACCATTTTTCATATATTTTATGAAGTTTTCTTGAAATTCAACAATGAAAAAATACCTTTTTTCTTGTTAACCAGATGTTAGGAAATAATCCTGTTGAATTGATGAAAGTTACTTTATCTCAGTGATTATCATATTATCTCTTTTTCCCTCAAATCTTTTCTATTATTTGCTACTTTTTTTTTTTTATTACGATATATTATTTTATAAAATATCATTTTCATCATTGCAGAAACATTTTTTCAGACGATTCTACCGGTGCCTTTTATATCAAAGATTCAAAGAATTGATTTCGGTCTCTTATTTACTACACATTTTCTTTTTTTTTTTTTCAAGTAACTTTTTAGTACTGATGTATTTTCGTTCTGGAAGTTGAAAACCTGTCGCGGAAATACTTTGCATACCTTAGCAATTTTCGATACAGCTCTAATAGCGGTCTAAATGATATAATTCTAAAGTTTATATTCCTAGACATTGTTCCTGTTAATTGATTATTTATCACTATCATGAATATAATCAAGATCATTGTCATTTTCTAGTAATGTTTATCATTAACATCATCTCTGGAACTATCACACTAAGTTAGAATAATGCATAGTCCTCCCATTATTAATGTTTGGTTAGTTTGTAAGAGAAATTAGAAATAAATTGAAATTGATAATATTTATTATATTATCTATTGTTGAAATAAACAAAATAAAAATCTGATATAAAAAATTTCTAATTTAATTTTTTTTTTAAATTTTTGAAATCTGATTTAATAAATATTTTTATTTTAGTGCCCTTAATGAATTATCTGAAGTTAATAATTAAAATGAGGAAAAGTTATTAAATTAGAGAGGGTAAGCATTTAATTTTTCCGATTTTTTTGAATAATTGGAACGGAGAAGAAATGTATTATTTATGGTTGAACTATTCTGATCCAATAAAGTTTTCTATAGATAGGAAATTAATGATATCGAGAAATAAGCTTTTCAAGCCAGAATTATTGATGAACAATTTATCGTGTTATTATTATTATTATTATTATTATTATTATTATTATTATTATTATTATTAT